>CANXYC010282706.1:0-38757 GCA_948193065.1 Aleurites moluccanus | reverse complement strand
TGGTACTTTAGGTTTAAAATCAACATCCATCCATTCAATTTGCTTACTTTAATATCATTGGTCCATCAAAAGTCAAAGTAAACCAGGCTCATACAGGTTGCCCACACCAAACCATAATCTTAAAGGCAAAAATCCAATAAGGTGAGCTTACGATAGCTAAAATGTACCCGATCGATGCAACCGTCTGATTTTCTATCATTTAATCCAACGGCTAGATTTAATCAAGCCTAAACTATTATCATAGGATCATACACACCTTATAATCCCATATTAATGGTAAAATTATAATAAGGTCCTTAATTCACTCCGAAACCCCTCAAACACCCCCGTTGAGCTGTTTTCCTGAAATTGTCTCCAACCGGGTATATTTTTCCATACAATTCTCAAATAAATAAAATAAAACCATTTACATTAACTTTTATTCTTTCCTTTACTCAAATATACTGTTAAATTCATAAAACCTCGAAAAACTGCAAAATTATAATTTAGTCCCCCGATTACCAAAAATTCCAAACTTACCCGATTAAGTCCTAACTGATTTCAAACCAATTCTAGGCCTAAAAATTAGGTCATATAACATGCATAAATATAATTTTCATGCATACACATATCATATTAATATGTCATAAAGAAAGGAAAAATAATTTCCCTAAAGGTCCCTATCAGGGTTTAAGCTAAGGTGTTACATTATCTTTATTTTTAGTAGCATTGTATCTCATTTAAATTATTAAGTACATTTGATTAATTGATTAAGGGTAACATATTTGATTCATAATCTTGATTTGTAATTAACAATTTTTAAAGGAATCCAAATTACATGGTTTATATAATTATAGATATCCAACTTGACTGATAAACAAACTATAAAAGAATCAAATAATCATATTTAAGTATCAACATTACATGGAAAATATAATAATTAAAGCACCAAGATATATATATATATATATCTGTGTGTGTGCCATTGTTTAGGCCAATCAAAAAGATTTACATGACAGTTGAAGTATCTCAAAATGGTATATGTATTCAAATTATAACCACAAAAAACTATTCATATGGCCCAAAATCTAGCTCATAGAATCCAAATTTTGTTCAAACTATCAATAAAACCCAAAAGCTTTCTAAAGTATCTAAAATCCAAATCAGTTTCATAAACTATCAACAAACACAAAAGTTTTTTGTTCTAAACCATAAACAAAATCCAAAAACTACCTAAGGCAACCATCAACAAATACAAAAGCTTCACTGAGTTGCATTAAATGTCTTTTTTTATCTTCTCAACTCTCATTGAATCTTTCTGGTGTTGTAACTGATTGCTGCTAATGGTTGGTCCCCTTTCCATTGCATTCCCTTTAGTTGATAACCAACTTCTGCTGTAGCTTGTTTTGACTACACGATATAACAATTTGTAATATTTCAGTGAGGGCAATCACTTACAAAAAATCATATTAGAATAATGAGCATTTACTTACAGAAATGGTTTCATGTCTAATCTTGTTCTTAAACCATGGAGGACTGTTATGATGGGTACCATGATGAACTTGTTGACTTGAGTTTTCCATCTGGCTTTCTTGACTTGATTGCTCCATGTGGCTTCTCAACATAGATACACTAGCTTCATATTGTTGTTTAAATGTTTCAGAGCTCCTTCTCTGATGTTCTGCAAATAATTGTGCAATATTGTTATGCTCATCCCCAGTAGAATTTTTGGCTTTCTTTGAAGCAGTCGTAGATCTTTCAGCATCTATGTATGGTCTTTTGTTAAGGGTTTGAAACCTTTTTTTGCTCATGAACTGACTCATTATTTGGTTGCAGTCCATAATAAATTTCTCTTTAGCATTTTGTCCTTTTTTTTGTTGCTTACTCATCACAGGAGCAGTTGATGTTTTTTCCTGCCAACATTGAATACAATGAAAATCATTAATGATATAAATACTACAAGAAATCATAAACAAAAAAATAAAGTAAGATCATATTACCTTTGCAATTATTAGCTTCTTAGGGCAGCTGGTTTTATTATGACTCTTTAACTTGCATATACTACAAGTCATTTGTCTTCCCACTTTACTAAGTTTACCAACTTTTTTAATTTCTTCTTTATCTTTTCTTCTATTATTTTTGGGTCTTCTAGGCATTGGTTTTGCTAGTGGAGGCTTGATGGCTTCATTCTCAGTTTGTGTCTAAAATATTCTACCCCTAACAGGCTTCATGACAAATTCATATGCCTTCAAGTATGTTTCCTTTTTGTACAATGGGGCAATCCATTCGTCTACCTCATCATCTTCTGAATGGATTGCACATATAACATGTGGACAATAAGGGGCACCAGTTAAGTCCCACTCCCTGCATGTGCAAATCCATTTGCCTAAATCCATACAGTGTCTGTTTGCAACATTGTACACATTTGCCACCTCATAGCCTTGATCTCCATTGCAATTAACAAACCAATCAAAAGCTAGCTCCATGTTCTTATCAACCTTGGTAGTAATTCTTAGTGCAACTTCTGATATCCAAGTTGTTGCAAACCTCCTTTTTGTTGCAATCCTCTTTATGACTTGTACTTTTATCTCTTTCAGCATGGTTATTATAGATTTGTACCTGCCATACAAAATCAAACAATTAACAGTGTAATGTAACATGATCAATGTAGTATTGCAATATTAAATGGAGAGTTAAGGTAATGAAAAATTTACCTTGCATCTAAGATCCAACCATTGAAGGTTTTAGAAAGATTGTTGTCCACAATATCATATTTAATAGCTGGATTGAAGAATGCTTTTGTCCATTGTGGCAGAGGATATTGAAGCACATCATCCACTATTTCTTGACTCAACTCTTCAAGATTCTTTAAATTGTCTTTTAACTGTTGTACAAAGGTTGACTTAGCACAACTCCAAAAGGCTTGTTTTCTTTCATCTCCTCTCCATTTTTTAGCCCAGTTTGCATAGATGTGCCTTGCACACATCCTATGCTCCACATATGATAGATGTTTGATAAGAGCACTCTTTAACCCCTGTGACAGTAGATTAACAAATTAGTGGCATATTATAACAAGTAACTAATTCAAAATACATATAAGTAATATGACTATTACCTTTTGCATGTCTGAAATTATTGTGTACCCTTCATCATCTCCTAGAGATAGATCATGCTTCAAACATTTTAAAAACCAACTCTAATTCTTTTTATTCTCCACTTGTATAACCCCCCATGCCAATGGGAACATCTGATTATTCTCATCTCTCGCCACAGCATATAACAACTGCCCCTTACATATTTCTTTCAAGAAACAACCATCTAATCCAATAATGGACCTACAACTTGACATCCATCCTCTCTTGACAGCATCAAAACAAACATAGAATCTTATAAATGAATTTTCCTCATTCTCATTATCCTTAGAGCACACTACACAACAAGTTATGCTTGGATTGCTTTTTTTAATTTTCTCAACATAATCATGCAATAATGCATATTCAGTTGTGTAATCACCTATGATTTCTTTGAATTTTTTTTTTTTATGTTCTTACAAACACTGAGATTCACATGCAATTTTAACTCACTGTATATTAAATTTTTCAAACCTCTCAGGGTGATCTTTGGTTGTTGAGTAATCTTATTTTTGAACATTTTAGCTAAGAATGCACTAGTGACAAACTTGTTCTTATGAACTCTACGATATTTGTGATGTAGGTGATATATTTTTACTATCAATGTGTCATCATTAGACTCATTACTAGCAAAAAATAGCCAGGGATAATTTTTTGCATATTTAACTCTCACCCTTTTTCTTTCATTTTTTACATAACGAATACCTAACCCCTTTAAGACAAAATATCTAGCTATGGCATCCCTGCATTGATCAACATTAAGGAACGCCATACTTAGACAAAACATAGGTATCCTAGCATTAACATCAAACCTGACCCTGCTAGTTTTCCTCCTAAGTACATCATTTGCATACTCATCATCAGACATACTATAATAGCTCCCATAATCTAAGCTATCATAGTATTCAGACTCATTCCTATCCTTAGTTGCTCCAAATATAATACCATCCTCTTCAATTTCATCCTCCTCGTCAATTTCAACTTCTTCCTCTTCCTCATCCTGTTCAACCTCCTCATCTATATTATCCACATTACTTTGATTAGGCCCTCTAATTCCTTGAATATGATTCTTAGTATTCAGATTATTCCTGAATTCCTTAACTTTTCTCCTAGCTTCTTGAAGTTCCTCATCATCACCATCATACTAAATATTAGCATCTATCGGTATATCATCAAAACTCTCATAATTCCCTTGATTATCATCTTCATCATCTTCAGAACTTCCATCAACACCTAACCCATCACCACCTAACCCATCAACACTTATCCCATCTACACCAATCCCTTCAACCCTTATCCCTTCAACTCCTATACCATCAAAACATGTAATCCTTTTACCTTTCCTACCAGAACCACTAATGCATGCCCCTTCTAACATAAACAAAGTACTATTGCCTACCCCTGCCCCATCGTCACTATTGTTTGCCCCATTATAGTCAATATAAAAAACTAAACAGTCACCAAATTTAATAGTGGAGCATAATCTAAACAGATGCATCATCCTTGACTAACTGATATTTGTCACTTACATCCTTCATATATAGACCTCATATCTGTGTATAACCTAGGTCTAATATATATGACATAACATTGGGGTATGACAATAAGTCTTTGTCTAAATATTCTTTAACCATACTCAAACTACCCCCAACATAATCCCATTTCTCATTTTTTATAAAAGACCCCTTATGATAAACCAAAAGATCAACAAAACAATCATCCATCCTGCATTTCAAAACATACAGTAATAAGAACCTAATTTAATGCATATTCAATATGCCTTCAAATTTTAAAAAAGTATAAAAGTTTAATACAATTCATGCATTTCAGTATACTAGTAAAACCATAATTTTAATCACGTAACAAATGCATAAAAAGCCCTATTATAAAAATTCTAAGTTAACTACAACAAACCCTAATTTTAACATATGCATAAAAAAGCCCTAATTTTTTTATAGCCAGACCAAAACCCTATTTTCAAAATTTATAACCCATATGATTATAAGGGACCACATATACCAGACTCAACACAAAGATAAAGGCAAACATCATAAATAGACATAAACAAAGACATAGAAAAAGAGTGGTCCACAAATGAATAAAATACCAAAGACTGAGCTCATACCTTTCCAAAAAATATAATATTCAATGCACTAACTCTAATAGAAAGCAACAACACTTGCAAATAGAAGCAAACCCACAATGGCCACAACCGCATAATCGCGACCCCATAAATAGAAATAAAAACTAAAATAATGACAATGCCATACTTTTTTGCTACGCGAACGATTAGATTTAAGTTTGAAAGTGAGATTTGTTCTTGATTAGCTAACAAAGAAAGAGACAAAGACAGAGAAATGAGAAGTTTAAGTTATAATAGGAATCGAGGATTAGGGTTCTTATTTTGGATTTTGAGGAATCCCCAAATCTCTCAAACAAACGATAGCGTTTCCTCAATAAGTTTGAGAATTAAAGCCTCCATTTCCTTTAGATTAAAACGCTATCACTTTAATATAACCATATCAGCGTTTTCTAGTCAGCAAACGAAGTCCAGTCAGCTTTCAAATAGACCTTAACGAGCTTTTAACGCGTGTGTATTACACCGCCGTCAACTTTGTCAAAAAAGGATTTGATGTCACGAAAAATAAAAGTTTAAGGACTCAATTAGCAGAAAATTGAAGTATAGGGACTTAAGAGCCAAAAAATATAAAGTTTAAGGGTCTGAGAATGCGTTTTGCCATAAATATTATTACAAATTAATGTATATTATACTATTTTGCAATTTGATAATAATAAAATTTTAAATATTAATATTATCTAATTAACTTGATAAATTGCAACTTGATAATGTTGAGATATAAAATATATAAAATATGAAACATATAAAAATTTCACATTGAAAAGTTAAAAAAATTATAAAAAGTGTATATGGGTTTAAGTATAGATGGCAAAATAAATTAGAACTCGGAGATTCAATTCAACTCGTCTGATATCGAATCTGATCTGACTTTAATAATTAATAATTCGAAATCCGAATTATTCAACTTGAAAATGACCCATATTCGAAGTTTAACCGATGTGATAAAAATTTGAACATGTGAATGAATCGATCCGAGGAGATGCCAAACTTGCTCACTGATCCATCTAAGTGATCGTAAACCCGGCAATAACCCAATTTGAAAATGACTTTAACTCGATATTGGATCAATCTGAAATGACCTAAATCCAGACTCAACCCAACCTAAATGGTGACCGAATATGAAAGTCACCTGAACTCGAAATATGAAATGACCTAAATTGAAAATAATTCGATCTAAAATCACCCCACGCTTAAAAAAACTTAAAATCTGAATATAATTATAAATAATAAAAAATCTAAATTATAAAATTATTTACTTAATTTTCTTAAAAAATTTAATATGAATTCTTGATATATATATATATATTATTCTTTATATGCATTATTATATTATATTTTTAAAATTTTATTTTTAATAACTTATATATACAAATGATTGGTCAATATTAATTTAATATAACGTGGTAACATATAAAACTCCACTCCATTACTTTTACAATGAATTAACTTAAAAAAATCAATTACATGATCAAAAAGATTTAGAAAAGACATTAACTCAATAACATTAACTCATAACTTTTGAGAGAATGCAACTCCATTTGGATATGTTCAACACAAACAAAATGTCAGATGAGCAGTGAAATATATTCACTTTATTATTTTTTTTTCCATTAAAAACTGTGCATATAAAAATATTGATGACTATATCTAATAGATTACAATAAAAAATTCATTAAAATTGTCACAAAACCATTGGTGAAACATTTTAAGGCATAAAATTCGGAGGTTTAATTAGAGATGAAAGTTTGTAGCTTCACAACCGGGGAAGGAGAATAGAAGATGGAGGTAGAATGATAAAAAATAGAAATTGAGGGTGAGAGATGAAAACGAATTAACCTAATAATTGAACCAAAAACCTATAATAATAAAAAATAATGTAGTTTTGATTAGTTTTTTATTATAGGGAAATATGATTTTTTTTCATTATAAATAGAAATATAAATTGAAATACAATAGCTAATAATGTATTGGATTTTTAAATTGGATTCTTTATGGAAGTAGATTAGGCAATGGATATACAAACCATATATCAGTGGGTCTTATTTTAAGTTAATGGATAAATATGGCTATTAAAAATTGAAATCAATATTTACATGAGTCAATAGATAGTGAATTAATGGCCTAATTAATTATTGTAATTAATAATTGTAGGTTACATATAAAATTCATATTTTAGATTTCATCGTAATTGATAAAATACATAGTAGTTTACTGCAATAAATTCACCCGAATAGCCGAACTTGGTAATTAAAATTATCCAATCTGATGGTGATTCGAAATTCGATAATGACCTGAGTAATTGACGACCTGACTCGTTGACGATGTGATCTGATGACGACTAAAATTTGATCATGACTTGACCTTTTGAAGATTCGACTTGTTAATAACTGGACCTTATGACGATCCAAACTCAATGATCATTAACCCATAAATTAACCTGACCCGTTGATTATCCGACCCAAAAGATAATTTGGAACAATAATGATCCGATTTAATTGATGATCTGAACCGATAATAACCTGACCCGAACCCAAAATTATCTGAATCTAAATTTATCCCGTACTCAAAACGACCAACTCGAAATCGACCCAATCCACCTATTTGCCATCTATAAGTTTAAAGTGTAATTAACTAATTGTTAGTTCTAACTTTTGCTATAATTTTATCTTAATCCATCCTAAAATTTAATCTATTTCTTATGAATTTGATCTTTTCCCATTTATTTCTTGAACTTATTATTGAAAATTTAATATATAAAAATAAAATTTTAAAAATTAATATTGTCTAATTAATTTGATAACAAGTTGCAATTTGTTGGAAAATTTATTATTTTATATGATTGATGTTAATAACTATATTATGATAGATAACTATAAACTACATATAAGTAGTTCTTCCAAAGCAAAATATAACTATATATAAGTAGTTCTTCAATTTGTGTTATTATTATGATTGAATACTTGAATGGTAAAAGTACTAGACAATAATAAACTAAAAACAAACTAAAACTTTATATATAAATTGATGTATATTATAATATTTAAAAGTAATTCTTTCATATTACTTTTAATAATATCAAATTAAAATAATTAGATAAATACTTAGAGATTATAGTGTTCTCTATTTAATATAATTAGTAATTATTTGTATTAATAATTAATAATTAATAAGGCATATATAAAATCCTCTTATATATATTATTATATATATCTAAATATATAATAAAAATAGAACTATCTAAATTATATTTTTATCTATAATAAAATTAAAAATAATAAAATTTAAATTCAAATGATGAAAAAATATTAAGTAAAAAATTAGAATTTTTTTAAATTATTTTTTTGTCCATTCAAATGTAATTAAATTTTCTTATAAATATTAATTTAAATGATCTCATTTTTATCTGCTTAAATGTTTCCTTCCCCTCATTTATATGTATTCACAAACATCGAGATAAAAATAAACCGTAATAAAATAAAATATTCTTATTAATATTATTTTTTTATTTAACCTTTTTTACAAAAGAAAAGAAAAAAAACTTGGCGACGAAGTCAGGAAGCAATTGCGATTTTAATTCTTCCGATCTCAATTGATTTCTTTTACTTCTGGGAAACCCTTTCTCTGTACAAACTCCTTCAAGAGATTTGCTGTTATGGAGATGGAGATTGATTTCAAAGACTACAAGTTGAGCTCAGAACTTCGAGGCCACGAAGACGATGTAAGATCTCTCACTCACTATCTTCTGCTATTTATCTTTGTATTTCTCGTTTTCGATTGTTACTCACTTACTTCTATTTCATTTTCGCAAATTCACTTTGTTTACTTTACACTAATCATGCAAATCGATTTCCATCAAAATTTTATACAGAAATTTCATTGCATGTTAATGTCCTATAAACATCAAGGCAATGTGGATTTTGACTAACTTATAATTTCCGATGAAATTAATTGTTTCTTCTTGTTAATTAAGTGAATTTTATATATAATTAGTTATTCTTGTTAATTAATTAATGAATTGCTTGAATTTTGAGACTGTTCACTGAATTCACTTATTCGGTATAATGAGCGTATGGAAATTCAGAGTAAAATGTTCATTTCTAAGATGTCTGATGCTGTGAATATATATTTATTTATAAATTTTACTGCTGTATGTTGAAATACTTGCATTGTTTGAATATTAGGTTCGTGGTATATGTATATGTGGCAATTCTGGATTTGCAACTTCTTCTAGGGACCGGACTGTGAGGTTTTGGTCTCTTGATCCATCAGATAAGCATAAGTATACTTTGTCGAAAATTTTTTTGGGGCACTCTAGTTTTGTAGTTCCGTTGGCTTGGATTCCACCTAATGAAGAGTATCCGGAAGGTGGGATTGTGTCTGGTGGCATGGACACTCTGGTTTTGGTTTGGAACTTGAGTAATGGAGAGAAGGTGCAGACATTGAGGGGCCATCAGTGGCAAGTCACTGGTATTGTGGTGGATAATGGGGACATTGTGTCTTCTTCTGTTGATTGGTGAGCTTAATTGTTTTGTACCTTTTTTCATTTTGAATATCCTGGTTTTGTTTATTTTATTGTTTTAGGATTTCTTGTACTTCTGTTAGTTTTTAATTTATTTCTTGGAAAAGAATGTAGCTAGTTTGGGCTGCACATACTACTAAATGCATGCATACACCTTTTTTTTTTTAATAAAAAATAAAACATGGATTGTTCTAATTTCAATGGCTCAAATGGGTTTGGATGTTGAAAATTTCAAGACACTTGAACATTACAAACATTCATGGGTTTGTAGAAAATTTAAGAGGAGTATGAGAGGATCAGCTAGTACCGGGAAGATCTATTTATCAGAAGGAAATATAGGTTTTACCTTTTTTTTTGTCATTTTATGCATTGTTCTATAAGTATGCTGTTGACAAGCTGAACATTTATTTAGAAGAAACTAAGTTTTGAATAGCAAAATTGGGGACAAAACTGGTTAAATCTGAGGCAGCTGAGATTACAAATAAAACAAATTTAGTTGGAAATAGGCAATTGCAAGCAGTTGAATTTTGTACCCTTGTTTGTCCTAGAACTTATATCTTTATGGAATAGGGGTTACAAATTATGATATCGAGTTTAAGGAGTTGAGCTTATGAAAATCTACAAAGCAATCTTTTTTTCCTTGTGCAGCAGTTTGCCCTTTGTTTTATTTATTACTTATTTGTGGCTGAGGCCAAATGGATGAATTCCAAATAGAATCATGTGTCAACTGTAATTGCTAGGGTTACTCTTTGTCAGATTCTCTAATGGAGTAAATAATGTGACTGTCACTTTTGTTCGATATTGTAATACCTTGCAAGTTCAACATGTACATGGATTATAGTAAACCTTTGTAAATGGACTTCAATTTGGCTGGTTTCCTCTGAAATCTTTCTACTCTTCCCAAGTAACTTGCTTTTTGAGAATCCTAGTGTCACTTAAGGGTCAGTAGCAATCATTAGCTTCTAAATTCAATATTCCTGAAATCTCTATCCCTCTTTTATTGCAGTTCTGTGGCATGTGGCAATGCGCCATTTTATCATGCTGCATACAGAAAAGCCAACATCAATACTCCTCTAGCCCTGAGAGTCTGATAACTATTCCTAATAACCTTATCAGTAGATTTTAGATCCATCTATGTTCGGCAATTAAAAATTTACCTCAGGAGGTCATGGCCCACTTATTAGAACAGAACATCCACTACCTTCACAAATTGCAGTTGCTGCTTAAAGTTCCCTGTAAAAATGAATGCTTGTATTTTTGCTTATTAAATTCTCCCAATGTTAGAAAGCGATTTCATTTTGGTTGAGACAACTGGTCTCCACTAGTTCAAAAACTTTTAACTATTCTGCTGCTTTTACTTAATATGTGACATTTTTCTGCTTGGCTTTCTTTATTGAAGTACTTTGAGACGATGGAGGAAGAGCCAAGGGATTGAATCCTGGGAGGCTCACAAGTCAGCTATCCAGGCAGTAATAAAGCTGTCATCAGACGAGCTTGTTACAGGTAGAAGTTTCTGCTTGTTGAGCATATATTGTTTAAGTCTGAGTTATGATTTGGAAAATCTGTGTTACAATTTATCCCCTTAAGGGTAATTATTAAAGTCTAGCTATTATGTAGCAAATGACTGCTTCAATTACTTTTGAGCATATATTTTTTGTCTGCAAGGCATATTATGCAGCAAATGACTGTTTCATTTACCACTTTGTTTTAGTGGATGTTGATTTTAATGTTTTTGCATATGATGCAAACTGAACATGTAATACTCATATTCTTTGCTGAGCTTGGCTTTGTTCCTTTAGAGATGTCTTGATCATTCTGGCAATTGTTGGTTGGTCACGCTGGTTATGCCAAGGATGTGTCACTAGGAGTCTTGGGAAGTGTTGCAGGCTCTTCATGCTGCGCAAACTTCCTATTTCTCATCCTTGCCTACCTCTGAGCCCTTGCCCACTCCCCATTTCCCTTTCCTTCCTTTTTGGCATTAAAAGTTAACTTGTTTGATTTATGTTCACCCAAGCATTGACTGGTTAATATGTTGTGCTTTTCCCATTTTTTTCCCAACTATCTTCACGTGTTGATCCAAATACATAGATGTATAGTTGCTGCCTATGAATCTACAGTATTGATGCTGCTTTCTGCCAAAATGCAGGTTCAAGTGACACAACTTTAAAACTTTGGAGAGGAAAGACATGTGTACACACTTTTGTAGGGCATACAGGTTACTGTTTTTGCTTTTCTTCCAAACAGATACATTAGACTGCTTGAATACGCATTCATTCATAAATATAACCATGAAATGGTCTGGCAAGAAATTAGATGCTGGAGTTCTTTCATGTATTTGTATGACAATCATCTAGCTTTCCAAGTGTCAGAGGTGGCAAAAGCGTCGACATGATTTGGTTTGAAATTACTATGTTGTAGTTACTGATTTTTAGCAACTCTATTTTCTAGTTCTTGACAGGGACTGAAGGCATATTTATAGTTCCTAATACAGAAAGATGAACTATTTTCAGTTCTGTATTGTTTTTACTTTCTGTTGTATTTATGAATTTTCCTTTCACTCACTTTCTCTATACTTTTGTGTTGGAACAAATTATATCACATAATATAAATACTGGATATAATATGGTTTAATCAACATTAATAGGGATTATATGTCTTTCTGTTGATATTTAAAGTTATCCATGTCAATACTTTTTTGCAAAACGATGATAATCGTTCTTGCTAGAAGTTGGATTACTGTGCATTAGATTATGACTGATTCACTCTAAAACTTGCAAAGATGAAAGAGCTTCTAAATCTTTCAGGAGATCTTGGTCAATTATAGAGGCTAGCTTGTTAAATTGAGGCTATACATGTGTGTGTGTGCATTAATTTTTTGCTGAACAAGTTTTCAATATTTTGTGGAACTTTGTGTCTCACTGGCAAAGGTCATTGTAATATCAATTGTTGATCCTTCATTCACTTTCTGTACTGAGAACTAAGTAGTGTGATGGGCTGGGTATGCTTATATTTTCTAACAAACTTTAAGAATTGTGCAGATACCATTCGAGGATTAGCAGAGATGCATGGATTGGGTGTTCTTTCTGCATCACATGATGGGTTAGTTATTTGTTTCCATTTCCTCATTGAATTATGGTGGGGGAGGTTTTTGGGATTTACTGCGTTGTAGAGTTCTTGCCTTAGTAGTGAATGTCAAAGTTGGAGCATTTTGTCAATTACTGGTGCCAGCTAATTTTCTTGGTAAGGTCACATTGTTTTTCCAAGAGATCTATAATTGAAACCTGCTTACACATCCTTGGGAGGGGAGTTAGTGCAGACTCCCTTTAGCATACCTCAGCCATTGGAGAGGGGAGTTAGTGCAGACTCCCTTTAGCATACCTCAGCCATTGGAGCAACAAAAGAAAAAGGAAAAAATGAAGGATCCTGGATTTCTTCATTTTTATGTTGACTTAATTCTACTTTGCCCTTGTTTTTCTTCTATATAGCTCTTTCCTATTATTTATCTTGTTTTTATTGCAACAGTTCAATCAGGTTATGGGCGTTAACTGGCGAAGTATTGATGGAGATGGTTGGTCATACTTCTATTGTCTATTCAGTCAATTCACATCTGTCTGGACTTATTGTCAGTGGCAGTGAAGATTGTTCAGCTAAGATATGGAAAGGTGGTTGCTTCTAGCCTTTTTTTCTTCTATCTGTTTTGTCACCTGGAAAGCTTGAGATGGTCATTACAAAAGAATGAGTCATATGTTACTTTCAAATATTATTTATGTGGGAAGTCATTTCCATGTTGCAGATGGAGTTTGTGTTCAGAGCATAGAGCATCCTGGTTGTGTTTGGGATGCCAAATTTTTAGAAAATGGTGACATTGTGACAGCATGTTCAGATGGAGTCATACGTATCTGGACATCACATCAGGATAGGATTGCTGATCCGCTAGATCTCGATTCATATGTTTCTCAACTTTCTCAATACAAGTTAAGCAGGTATAAGCTCACTTTTATAGTATGTTATTTGATACTTAGGCATCTTGTATGGCTTGTATTGTGGGCTTTTTATTGTCAATAAGGATCCATTTTAAATAAGTATTTTAATATTTATTCTTTGCTAATATTTGCCATATATTATAGATAGATGTAATGACAAAAAGAAATCTCAAACCTTTTTGAAAATTGCAATTATACAACCCTAATTTCAAGAATTAGTTGCAATTATACTCGTTTGGTGAAAATTAAAATAAAAAATAGCCATTATATACCTATAATTTTTCCAACCACTCATCACCGGACTCAACTTTATTGTAACTCTTCATTAATCACTTCTTAATTACCAAAAAACGATGGGTGTAATTTTGACAAATGGGTATAATTGTACTAATTTTCAAAATTAGAGTAAAATAGTCTGTTTCGGTAGAACTGCTAATATTTTTGAAAATTTTTGGGTTTTTATTGTGATTAGGCCTAACAGATCTTGTGCGTGGATTTTACATGTATTCAGGTGTTTGTTGTTTTTTTATTGTTCCATTGTATGTTCTTACTGATTAATACAAACAATTATCTATACCCTGGTCTGAATTTCATGATTTAGGGTAATTTCTCATATATAAATTTATTGCATGTGTTTGTTTCCAGAAGTTCATTTGGGCTTTATGTTATATGGCTATTGGCTAATGGCTGTTGAATACAAGTTGGTTGGCATAATAATGCGTTCGGTTTTCTTTCCTCTAAATCTAATACTTGTATTGTCTGATGAAATTTTTGATTTATTTATATCAGGAAGAGGGTTGGAGGACTAAAATTAGATGATTTACCAGGGCTAGAGGCTTTACAGATTCCAGGTGTGATTTTAGTTGGATTCTTCTCTAGAAATATTTGGCTTAGTTTAATGGTCTAGCAGTTATCTAGGAATTTCCATCGTTGAGATAATGAAGCAATTATTGGTGATGGATGAATATTGGTTTTGAGTAGAACTAGACAAGTTTGGTGAAATGAACTGTAGTATCATAATGGTACTTATATCATCAATATGTAAGTCAATACTGCTTCAAGATTATTCCACCTAGTTATGATGAGTTCAACATCCACTGTGGATGATGGGCAAGGAATTTCTGCCTGATTTTTGTTGTAAGTTGCCATAACTATTTGATATACTCCAATTTTCTTATTATCAGGAACCACTGATGGTCAGACTAAAGTTGTTAGAGAAGGGGACAACGGTGTGGCATATGCATGGAATTTGAGAGAGCAGAAGTGGGATAAGGTAATACTTAGTTCATACTATTATGTCTTTCAACTTATGTCTTCTTTTTTCCTAAGTGGCTTTGGACATAGGTAGTTTTATTTCTATAGTTGCATACATATCTTCTGCATAGCAAAGTAACCAAATTGACTGTTGTTGCTCTATTTTCTCTCTGTTGTTCCATCTTTGGTACCTATCTCTCATTTCTTTATCTCCGTGAAAGGTGAAATATAGACCCTGGAAGGTTCTCTACACTAAAGTTTAAGTTATAGCATATTTTTATCTTTAGAGATATATAAAGACGTACTTATTAAGACTGAAAAAAAAGACAATAGTTATTGAGACTGAAGAAACCTTCTTTTCTGCTTAATATATATATATGTATAAATATATATATATATATATATATATATATATAACTATCCTATGATCCAATCTACCTGCTCAACACTCCAGTGTTTATTTCACATATCATTAATTAGTAAATGCTATTCTTAAGTCCTTAATTTTCCAGACATTCAGCCGGATACTTGTAGTATACTTCACTGTGTTGATTGATTGATCAGTGGAAAAATAGTTTATGTTATGTAATAAAACATTATGCAATAGTGGTTGCCAGTATGGTTCTTCTTTTTTACTTATGGAACAAATCTAGGAAATAAATTTCTATCAGCAATTGAGTTGGAGGTTTTTTAATTCAAAGACAATGAGATCTGTAGTGACTGCTAGTTGTGGCAGCAATGTTTTGGTCTGCAACCAGGAAGTGGAACAGTGAATATGCATCAATTGAAGATGAATGTTGTGTTCTGCAGATAAAGAAATTCAAAAGTTTTATCATGTATTGACAATACGATCTTGCCCTTGTATGAACGTTTGCTGTCATATTTGAAATGTTTGATTTTCTCTTAGTTTGAAGTAATTTTAAATCATGGTCATGTGTCAACTCTGAAGAAATTCAAAACTATGCAGCTATATTTTCTCTCTGTGCATGCATATCGGAGGAGAAGTTTGTAGCCTTGATATAGCAATGAAAATGCTATAGATTTGTTATTTAATTTTTCTCTTCACGGTGGATTTGGATTCTGTTCTTTTAGTCCTTTTTTTTTTGGGAATTTTTATTCCTTTGCTGTAGGATTTCTCATGTTATGGTTATTTTTTTTTTCCATTTTCAGATTGGTGAAGTTGTTGATGGACCAGATGATGGCATGAAGCGGCCTTTTCTTGACGGAATTGAATATGATTATGGTTAGCTTTGTACTTTTGGCTACTTTGAATCTACCTTAACTATGTGTATGCATTAACTGCTTTAAATGTCATCTATATTTACATTATATTGACAACTTATACTTTTGTGACTCAGTATTTGATGTTGATATTGGAGATGGTGAGCCTATTCGTAAGCTGCCCTACAACCGATCAGGTATCTTTGTTATTCTCTCTCAACATTTCTTTTTCGATGCTTATGACTTTAAGCTAGATCCAGTTTCCTTCCTTTTCCTCTGTTTTAGTTCTTGGAAAGGAAAAAAAATTAAAAAGGAAAAAAAATTAAGGAAATCACATGGCAGAGAGAAAGCCTCTCTAAATATTGTCCGCATTTTCTCTCTTGCAAGATTTCAAGCTCTATATGAAACTTGAGTTTGCTTTTGCTTTCTCCGTCATAATTGGTGTAACTTTTGGTAGGAACAGCTGATGTTGGGTTCCTTATTCTCCCATTGATGTTCTCTCCTTTTTTTCTTTCTTTCTCAATAATTTTTCTTTTCGTATCAAAAATATTACAACTGATGGTGGATAGAAAATGTTGCAGATAACAAAAGCATGACATTCTTTTACAAATCTAGCATTCATATGGGCTCTTTCATTGCAGACTAGCAGTACAAAGCACTTGTATTTGGTTGATGATGTTTTTCTCCTTTCAACTCTTCAAAGAATAACAGTAGCATGTTTGAGCTTAAACTTTCATAATTGCTTACTGTATATAGTTATGCATTCAGTTTTCTGTTTAAAAATCAATAATACAAATACTGAGGTATTTCCAGATAATCCATACTCTACTGCTGATAAGTGGCTTCTCAAAGAGAATCTTCCTCTGTCCTATCGTCAACAAATCGTGGAGTTCATACTCCAAAATTCTGGACAAAAGGGGGTCGCTCTTGATTCATCATTTCGTGACCCCTACACTGGCTGTAAGCACAATTTCATTTTGGTGCTATGACATGACTGATTTGTTGTCCTTTCACATGATTGATGTTCCCTTTTCTTACATCTCAGCAAGTGCTTATGTACCTGGGCAACCATCCATCATCTCTGGTATGCTTCTATTGACTAAAAAAGAGATTTCAAGTTTTTCCTAGCTTCTGTGCCACTGGGCCTTAGCTGAAGTAGAGGGGTGGGATGGATCTAATATGTTATTTGTCATCTTGTTTATATAACAGCTGTTTCATCAAAGCCTACTTTCAAGCATATCCCTAAGGTATGCCCTTGAACTTCCTTTTAGAAAGTTTTGGGATGTATTAACCTTTCTTTCTTTGTTATCCTATGTGTGTGCAAAGTTTTCCTTGTTTTACTAGTGCTGAATAGACTTCTAATTGGGCAAATGGTGCATATCTGCCAATTTAGGGATAATAACATTGTCCATTTGTTTGTAGTGCAACTAGATATAATAAAGTAACCTATGCTATATTTGCATTTTTGTGTATCTTTTATGTTAAGTGGAGCTACTTGTCTTGACTTCCTGATTTAAGTTCTTGACTTAAACATGATTTCAATGTCTTTGGAAAGCCTTAATCAAGTTTACTTCTTGTTGGTAGATTTGTTGTATTTATCAAGTAGTGTAATATTTGTATGTTCTTGAAAATTTTGCTGAGAAGTCAGCTATTAGGGCTTTGGCATTTTAAAGGAAAATAAAAGAATTATGAAGGCTAGACAGAATGTATTGCTAACTTGATTCTTCAAGTACAGATGAAGATTCCATATTGAATTAATAAGAGCATGGTACACTAGAATTCTCTCCAGATTAATGATTTTTCCTTATTGATGGTCACAATTTTTAATGATGCTGAGATGGAGTATCTCTAATTTTATTAGTGGTATTCTTTTTTATCTTTTATTTTGATAATTTCTTTTCCAGAAAGGAATGCTAGTTTTTGACGTGGCACAATTTGATGGGATCCTGAAAAAGATAATAGAATTCAATAATGCTCTTCTATTCGATCCAGTAGGATGTTCTCCACTATCACTTTTATTAATAATCTATTTTATCATCATGGCTCATGCTTTCATCATTACTTTATTGAATATCTCCCGTCTTTTTGTTTTGAAGGAAAAAGGGAGCTTGTCATTGTCAGAACTTGACATATCTAGACTTGGTGCAGTTGTTAAAATTTTGAAGGACACTTCGCATTATCATACTAGCAAATTTACAGATGCTGACATTTCTTTGCTGTTGAAATTGCTAAAATCTTGGCCAGTGGCAATGCTATTTCCAGGTCAGTGTACAGCATTTTCAAGGCTTTTGATCTGTTAACTTTCTCCTCTGGTCTGCTTCATATGATGCCAGTTCTTATTGTTATCTTACATATCTTGTGCACATATGGCATCTATTGCTGTTGCATGAACAATTCTTTTGTGAACAATCAGTGATGACTCAGGATCATCCATAACACACAGCAGATATGTTTTTGGTTTTCTACTATATGATGAATCCATCTTTCTTCCTGGTGAAAGAGCACATTTAAAGTAATTCATCTTAGACATGAAGTTATATGTTTGGAGAATATCACTTGATTAAATAGTTAATAAATATCGTTGACTACATTTAACTTTCATGCAGTTTTTACATCTAGTTTTATTGTTCTCAATTACATAATGAATCCTGTTTCTTTTTATCATGAAATTCACCCATATATTGTACCATTTTTGCAGTTATTGATATCCTGAGGATGGTTGTCTTACACCCAGATGGGGCAAGCGTACTTCTCAAGCATATTGAAGATGAAAATGGTAAGAGTGACATGTCCCCAGTGTGCTTTTGTTTGGCTTGAGAAACTTGATTGCAACAAAAAGTACCTTTCCTTTTACAAGTTGTATGTGCAATATTCATATTGATTGATGAAACCCTGAATGGAGTGTTTGATAAGGCTAGAGGACCAAGAAACTCAGCTTTCTGCTGTTCTAACCGGAAATGAGTCCACAGACATACTCATTTCTAATTGAATGACAAGGTTTAGTGATGGTTGAAAATTGAGATACTCTCTATTTTTTAATTTGATTTTTACTGTAGACCTTATATGGTATCAGATGTACTAATGGAAGTGATTAAGAGAGTTACAACAAATTCTCCACTACCTCCGAACCTTTTAACCAGCATCCGCGTAGTGATTAATCTATTCAAGAATTCAGGCTATTACAACTGGCTATTGAGGCATCGCAATGAGGTAAATAATGCTAGTTCTTTCTTAGGTCAAAGATTCTCTTCATTCCATGCATTAGTCTTGGTCATTCACTGGATATTTGTGTCTGTGCGCATGACCGTGAAATTTGTCATTGTGTACAAATCTTGCATGTGCAAGTATTTTTTATACAATATGTAATGCAATGATTTCATGTTTGACTAATGTTGCAGATTCTTGATACATTTTCAAGTTGTTATTCATTGCCAAACAAGAATTTGCAGTTGTCTTATTCTACCCTGATCCTCAAGTAAGAATTTTTCTCAACTGCATAAACAATTCCTGACTGCCAATATGATCATTCACATCAGTCTTCAAACATGCCTTGCCAATTCAATATAGGCTCTTATGTTGCATCCGGTTTTATTGGAATTGCTTTCTTCCCTCCTTTTTGAGCCATTATTTGTGTGCGTCACAGTTATGCTGTGCTGCTAGTAGAAAAAAGGGATCAAGAAGGTCAATCCCAAGTTCTTTCAGCAGCTCTCGAGGTATGTCTTATGCTTTGCTTTCTTCTCCTGATTTTGATGCAATGTGATGAATATAAACTTTTCCCTTCTACATTTTGATATGGACTATATCATTTTTTAGTCTCCATGGTGTTTTTAGAGAGGAACATCAGTCATTGATTTATCTGTGATAATGTTATGGCTTTGGTCTATCACAGATTGCAGAAGAGGAAAATCTAGAGGTTGATTCAAAATTTCGAGCTTTCGTTGCCATTGGATCACTGGTATCTTCTGAATCCTATCTACAAAGTGCATACTATTCTTTTCCTTATCATTATAGTGTCTTAACATAATGGGGCAGTTTTTCTGTTCTCGTCAAATATATGAGGAATTGATTAGGAAGGTTTTTTCTAAATGAATCCCTTGCTGTTTTTCTCATGTTTGATAGAAAACCATTTAATTTTCTCAGTGATAAATGAAGTTTGAACTTCTCTGGGTCTTTAAATATTAAGTTGTCTACTGGTTGATCATGTTACTCTTGCTTTTGATGTGACTCTTGTTGTGTCATTTAGAATCTTAATGGAAACTGCATCATTCAGTGCATTCAATATGAAATGTAGCTACCAGCATATATTGGTAAATTTATGCATTATGGATTTGAATGAAACTTCTTTTGGCTTTAGAGTAAAAGAACAAGTTAATGGGATTATTAAGCTGCAAAAGATAATCTGAACTATTTTTGTTGGATCATGTATTACATGTTCCATAAACTAATCATATACATATAATTTATGGCTGTGGCATACCTGATGTGTTTATTAATATTTTGCTCTCACCTAATACAGATGCTTGATGGTCTGGTGAAACAAATAGCATTGGACTTTGATGTCGAGAACATTGCCAAAACAGCCAAGGCTTCTAGAGAAACCAAGATTGCTGAAGTTGGAGCTGACATTGAACTGTTAACAAAACAACATTGAATCTGTTTCACACCTGTTAGTAAGTTTCTTTAATTGACTTACTTTGAAATGCATTTACACTTCAGTGAACAGGGGGTTTGTTTGACTGCATCTTCGGATATGCAAAGCATCTTTTGGCCACTGAGAAGTGTTGAACCTAATGTATGTTCAATAATAGCCTCATTCATCTTCTGATGTTGGTCTGTATAAGTCATTCTTTTCCAGCACGGTACAGTATGTTTAGAAGGCATACCATAGGCAGAGTCAGGAAAGGGCAGGCAGAAGGCGCCCTAATCAAATCCTCTCTTTCAACTCTATCCCTTCTTGGTCCAGCCCCCTATGAGCTAGGACTTCCCCCGCAAAGCCCCTGAGTCGGGTTTATTCTTGTCTCGCCCAGGTGGGGGGATCAAGTGAACAAATCTGATACAGATGTGTTTTAAACTAAGAATAAGGACACAGTATTCTATGAACTAAATTAGAATCATTCTCAACAAGTCCATAACAAGTGAGCCCATTCTTTTCATGGGTCCTGGTAGAGACCAAAGGTCTTGAGCAACCGATCTGTCAGAACAACTCAAAAGATAAAGAAGTATTGTTGATTTCTTCATGTGAATGATAATCTTTGTAAATGTTGTGTTTTCTTAATGTTTTCAATCCTTTGATCTTTTTGGATAGACGTGCTATGTAACTTTGATTGGACACCACCTGCCTGCATAAGAGGCATAAAGAGGACAACTGAAATCGTTAACCACCCTAATTAGACATGAGTCTTGATTATGCTATTCCCTTGGCATGTATGTCGACCCTAAAATGACAAAAATGTATTGGAGAATTGATATCAGAGAGTTATTCATTGGAAGATCATTCAAAGGTATCAGAGAGTTATTCATTGGAAGATCATTCAAAGCTATCTAATGCAATATTTTCCCTCTTTTCATGTGCTTGCACAACCAATGATTAAACGGTTTGGCTTTTAAAATATGGACTAATTACCTGAAAATTTGCTGAAAATTTATTGCTTTATAGCACTGAGTTGACAATTATATGCTCACCACATTTTCCTTGTTTGCAGTGTTGGTATAACAATCAACAGCTAGAAGGAACTCATAAAAGGAATTAAACAGGTTGAATAGTTGCTTTAACCTCGAGGAAGAAACATGGTCATGATCTGGAGATACGCTAGAGAACATTGATTTGTGATGGGTGGATCTAGTGTTGATAAATGCTTATAACTTTTGAATATTATACTAAAATTCTAATTGTAGCTGTTGAGGGGGGAAAAAAAAGGAAAAGTAGTTAAAATTGGATCTCATGACTGCATCATCCCTGGTAGACAGGAAACCGTTCAAATGAATTCTGAAATTTATTTGATTGATCTATTTTTTTTCCTGAACAATTGTATTCCGGTTGAAGTTCTACGTATTGCTGTTAATTTGTTCTCAACAAATTGAAGACAGTTAAAAGAGTTGCATAAGTAGATAGGTTGGCATATCGTAAGGTATAATCAAAATAATTGAGGCACCAACGAGTATGGGTGAGCCAAAAAAAAATGTGGAAACTGAAAATTGAACTGAAATTAATTCGGTTAATTTGATTCGGTTTAAATTTAAAATATGATTTGATTTAATTAATTTTTTTGAAATTTTGGTTAGTTGAAAGAAAATTGAATTAATTAAATCGATCGAAATATAAATATTATATTTATATTTATTTATTTATTTAAAAATATATATTTTTAATAATTTTATATTTATTTATTTAAAAAATATATTTTTATTAATTTTATATTTATTTTATTTAAAAAATATGATACAACCGAATAATTAATTTGAAATATGAATAATTAATTTGAAATATATTAATTTAATTTAATTTGATTTGAAAAATTTTGATTTGATATTTAAAAATTATGGTTCCGTTTGTTGGGTTTTTGAAAAGTAACTGAATTGGCGGATTGCCCACCCTGCCAACGAGTTACTTAATCTAACTCAACTGGATTTCGAATCCATCTTGGTGACTTTTGTGCATGTAAAGAACTATACTGCAGCTGATAAAGTTTGGAAACTTTATACCAAATTATTAACTTCCATTTGCATAATCACTCCACATTAACATTCTATTCAACTTAAAAGTTCTGAATATTTCTTATTTCTTTCCTTCAAATGCCAACGCTTAGGCACAATAATATTGAGGAAATTCTTTCTACTCTTCTATACCCATATCCATCTTCTTCAACCAATATTCAATTTTGGGTGCCAAATTGTTATCAATCTGGAATTCTTGCCCTAGAACAGAAAAACTTGCTGCCTCCTTGTGAGAAAGCCCTATGCTCTTCAAAAACTTTATCCTGGTATTTCAAAACTTTTGCATTTAATTCACTTGACATTGATTTTTTTTTTTTTAAATATTTATGTACATTATTTGCTCTAGTGTTTTATGGTGGTTTTGGTAACATATTTGATTGTTTTAGATTTGTTGTAACCTGGCTTTTATATGTGAGCCATTTTATACCTCCTTTTTAGATTTTTCAGGACTTGAAGAAAATGGAGAGTTTAGATCTTGAAAATTTATTGTCCGATCCACTCGATGTCCTAAGCAATCTCACAGTGATCATATTATCGTCAAAAAGTGCCGTCTAAAGACACTGATTTATAGGAGTTTTGGCCCAGATTACCTGGAGATCAAATACTCTTGGTTTATTCCACTGACCTTTTGTTTCTCATGTGAAATTTACAAATCTGCTTAGCCAAAATTGTTTTTTTGTTTTCCACCTTTGTGATTGGTGGTTTTTTTCTACTGATCACTTTTCTAATCTTATATTTTCTCTAAGTTTTGAATGTTATGGGTGTAAAATTTCTTAGAAATCTCTTTGTATTGGATTTATATTCCAGCTTAGATCTTTCAATCTTTGTACCCATATTATATATCTAATAAAGTTTTCTTTTCTGTTAAAAAAAAAAAAAAAGGAATATACTACAGTAGCAGCAACATGAAAGCTGCAAGAGGGACAAACTATAAAATTGTAGCTGTAAGAGTTTGCTGGAAAGGCTAGAGAAAATAGAACAGTCGCAACACTGCAAAAATACTAGGACAGGGGCCAGGCAAGGCAGCAAGGATGTAAATGAGCCAAGCTATTCGAGAGTCCACGAGCTCGATAAGTCAAATTTGAACTTAATATTTAGATTAATTTATTAAACGAGTCGAGTTTGAATTGATGAATACTCTCATTTGAAAATTAGTGGCCAAGCCACATGTAGAGAATGGTGGGTAATTATGCACCTTTCCATTTCTTAAAAATGCTGAATATATTACTTTTAACTATAAAAATTATATATTTAACTTATTAATTAATGACAGATTGAGCACCTTACCCTTCATTTATCCTTCGTTCTATATTGAATTATAAAATTTATTAAAAAAGACAAAAAAAATCTATTATTTTTAAATCATATTGCAAAAGAACAAGGAAAAATAGTGTCTTTTCTTCTCTAATACAACTTCAACTGCAACTCTCCAGTGACAATTTAAAATTTTCTCATCTTCATTCGTAACATTTCCTTTGTCTTTTTTTTTTATATTTTTTTTTTATTTTTTAATTCTAATTTAGAATAGACAAAAGTTAAAAACTTCTGCTTACATAACCAATCAACTTTTCAATTTTGGACATTGCAAACAAAAAAAAAAAATTATTCACTTCCATTTTGCATAAAATCTTTGATCACTCCACATTAACATTCTATTCAACTTAATATGAACATTCCTCTGTTTCAAGTGCAAATGCCTAGGCACTACCCTCTTCTCCAGGCTAAACCCAAAATACTGTGGAAATTCTTTCAGCTCTTCAATACTTCTCTCCATCTCCTCCAACAAGTACTCAGTTTTGGGTCTTAAATTTTTATCAATACTATACCCAAAAATGGCTGGAATTCTTGCACAAAAACTTGCAGCCTCCTTATGAGAAAGTCCAATGCTCTTCAAAAACTTCACCTTTGAATGTAATTTCTCCACGCGGATGTTCAAAATTTTTGCATTTAATTTACTTGGAACATTCAATTTTTGTACTTTTAATTGCCTAAGATAATTAAGAGTGGGTTTAAGGCAATATTCCACATCAGAAAAGAGGATTTCAGGGCAATTGATGATTAAACCTTTAGATTCTTGAACTGAAGCATGTAAATCAGTAGCCAAGAATTGGAAAACAGGTTCAATATCAGTGAAATCAAAGTCATGGGAAAAGAGTTTTGAGCATAAAGAATTGAGTCTTGAGAAATCAGAGTCCTCAAAACCCTTGGATTTGAAGAAATTAATGGTGGTAAGGATTTGGGTTATGGCATCTGGGGATGGGAGTTGATTTGGTTTAGTGTTGGGATCAATAACACCAATGGCTTTGAGGTATCGAAGATTTTGATGGTTAGTTGTTCGAAATCTAAGGTAAAATGGAGGGTGTGAAGAAGGAGAAAAATGGTTAGGATTTCGGGTTTTGGATTGAGAATTATAGGAAGAGAAAGTTGGGAGAGACAGAGTGTGAAGCATTTTGATTTTTCTTTGGATTGTGTGGCCATTATTTTGAATATTAGGAGAAGATAAAGAAGGTGGTATTTTTGTTTCTTTCTTCTTCTTTTATATCTTCTAGATATTTAGTTCATTTATTTTCATTTTAAAATATGGAAAAAAAAATGATTAATAACGGGTGTTTTCGGGTAATTTATAGGCCGATCTAATTTATTAATTAATTTATAATATAATATAATATAATGACACTAATTTATTTAACTAATTTACTTAATAAATTTCAAATAAATGTGATATGTTATTCCTCTATTACTTAATAAATTTCAAGTAAATGTGATATGTTATTCCTCTATCCCAAAAATTATTGAAAAACAATGAGTAAAAACACTTTAATACTTCTTTAAAAAGAAAATTCTCCTCACAATGCTCCAAGAAATGTTAATTTACTTAAATTTAATAATATTTAAAAAAAATTATTTAGATGCCTCATATACTAGTATTAAAAAAATAAAAATAAGATTGTCAAAAATAATATTATTTGAAAAAATTATCAATTATAATTATTTTACAACCATATTTTTATTAGATAAAATAATTTTATACTCATATTTTCTCTTCCAATTTCATCTTTCTAAATTTAGCAAATTCCAACAAAAACTCAAATAAAATATAAATTTAGCAAATTCCAACAAAAACTCAAATAAAATATTAATATGGTAAATACTAATTGGTCAAATAATTAAAAAAAGAATGAAAAGCTACACCAATAATAAAAAATGATATCTATATTTTCTTTCTAGAGATAAAACCAACTGCTGAAATGGTGGTGGTTACTGGAGTCTCTTATCATCAACTGAAAGCCATACAGTTACAAGAATCTTCATTAATGGAGACTCTAAATCCCATTAAACCCTCTCTTCTGAAAACCCATTTTCTCAAATCCCCAATTTTCATTAGTTCCACCATCAAACTAAATCCTCAATTTCACAATCTCTACAATAGGAGAAGTTTCAATTTAACCGTATCTTGCAAGGTAAAAATCTCTAAAGAAATCAAGAACAAGGACAAGAATGTCTCCAGGAAGATTCTGTTATCAAATTCTGCTCCACCAGTGTCAGAGGAGAGTGAGGGTGGAAATAGGGAAGTTCCGGTGAAGGCAGGGGGAGGAGGTGGTGGTGGAGGGGGACCATTGGGTTTCATAAAGAGATTGCCAAGAAAGGTTTTGGCTGTTTTGTCTAATTTGCCTTTGGCTATTGGAGAAATGTTTGCTATTGCTGGGTTAATGGCTCTAGGTATGTTGAAATTCTGGTTTTTGAATGGTTAATTCTTTTAGTTTTATTTAATCACTATATTATGTGGTAAAATTCTGTTTATACATTGAGAGCAGTGAATTTAGATGTAATGTGAAGGAATGAATCTATGCTCTTGAATGGAATGAAGAAAATCGGAGTCACTATGGCATCAATTTGTTGGTTTTCTGAAAACTTGTGATTCACAAGCACCATTTTAAACATTAAAACAAATTGGGGCTCAAGTCCAAATGTGTCCTGAATCAGTAAATTCTCAATTCCTTTATCAATGTTCTACTTTCTAATCTAAAGATGTTATTAATTCTTGACAACATTTAGATTATACCTCTTTGACCTGTTTCTTTAATTGTTGTACACTTTGGCTTTGTGTCTTGATGGTTGATGCTATGCACTGAATCAGCATTGTTCCCATTCTTCACTAGGTACGTTCATTGATCAAGGTGAGGCTCCAGAATCCTATTTCCAAAAGTTCCCCGAAGAGAATCCTGTGTTAGGATTCTTCACTTGGAGGTGGATTCTCACTCTTGGATTTGATCACATGTTCTCATCTCCTATTTTCCTGGGAATGTTGGCTCTCCTGGGAACATCTCTTATGGCCTGCACTTACACAACTCAGATCCCCCTGGTTAAGATTGCACGAAGGTCTGAATTTTTGCAGCAAAATCATCTCTCTTAAGTTGGGAACATTTAGCTTTTTACCAATGCTGTATATTCATATATCCAGGTGGAATTTTTTGCACTCGTCTGATGCAATTCGCAAGCAGGAATTTTCAGACACATTGCCCAGGGCATCCATTGAAGATCTGGGTGTTATTCTGATGGGAGCTGGATATGAGGTGATAATTTTCTTTGTGATGCATTATCACCAGCTCCGCAAACATCATTGCCTTATTTATGTGTTTTATGCTCATCACCCTTGATTTGATTAGTATAGGTATTCTTGAAAGGACCATCTCTATATGCCTTCAAGGGGCTGGCTGGTCGGTTCGCCCCTATTGGAGTACATTTAGCAATGCTGCTGATAATGGCAGGGGGGACTCTTAGTTCTGCTGGAAGCTTCAGAGGCTCAGTCACTGTTCCACAGGGCTTGAATTTTGTTGTCGGAGATGTATTAGGTCCAAGTGGGTTTCTTTCTACTCCCACTGAAGCTTTCGATACAGAGGTTCATGTCAACAAATTCTACATAGACTACTATGATAGTGGAGAGGTGAATATTTATTGTTGTTTTCATTTGTGGAGGAAGGCAGACTTCTTTGATGAAATGATATCTTGAAATTTTTTTTTTCTTTTTACCGTTTAGTTTTTCATCCCTCCTTTTTCTGTCAATGTGATATATACAAAGTCTTTGGTCCAACTGCAGCAAGTGAGAGTTTGTGTCTAACCACTGGAGAAGTCTTTTCAGTGTCAGTAATTCTGCTGGTGTAAATTTGTACTAAAAAGCAAAAAAAGAATTTTCTGCAAGCAATATGCATATCAAAAGTATTTTTTTTTTCTTTCTAATTCCTGCTTCCTTGAAATTAATGGATATCTCATTGCTATACTATCTTGGTTATCCTTCTAGGTATCACAATTTCACACTGATCTTTCACTATTCGATCTTGATGGGAAGGAGGTTTTGAGGAAAACAATTAGCGTAAATGATCCTTTACGCTATGGTGGGATTACTATATATCAGACAGACTGGAGCTTTTCAGCTCTACAGATACTTAAAAATGATGAAGGACCTTTTAATTTGGCTATGGCACCTCTGAATGTCAATGGTGACAAGAAACTTTTTGGAACTTTCTTACCAGTTGGGGATGTTAGTTCTCCTAATGTAAAGGGAATGTGAGTATTTTTTACAACACTTGTTCTTCTTCCTTTGACTAATCAATAGCTGGCAGTATGATACTTGATTCTATTCTGTTATGCATATAACCAAGACTCCGCTTCCAGTTCCAGGATAGCATGTTGTTATAGCTAAGATTATGCATTTTATGTTTGTCATAGATGCCATGCAACAAATTTCGTGGTAGTTCTCTGAAGCTGAAATTTATAAATTTTATGGACATCAAGATAAATGGATCAATTTCTGGAAGTTCTTTTGTAGGGTATTGTTGGCAGTTGACACTTAACACTACCTTTTACTTTAGCTGTCTCCCTAACCTTCATCTTGTTCCCCTTCGTGACTTGGACTTTCAGATCAATGCTTGCTCGTGACCTGCAATCCATTGTCCTATATGATCAAGAAGGAAAATTTGTTGGGGTCCGACGGCCTAACTCCAAGCTTCCGATTGAGATAGATGGAACAAGAATTGTTATTGAAGATGCTATTGGAAGTACTGGTCTTGAATTAAAGGTGAAGACATAAAACTTTTGCAACTTTTGCAATTTCTGTTGAATAATAATCTCTGCAAGGAAGTAAAACTTTTCTTTACACAGACTGATCCAGGGGTGCCTGTTGTGTATGCTGGATTTGGATTTTTAATGCTCACAACTTGCCTCAGTTACTTGTCTCACTCACAGGTGAAAATTCTTTCTTTTTATTTTTTATTGTTTTTAAAAAATTTGGCTCTGTCTGGAGTTTTGACCTCACACTCTGGAGCCAACTCCATTACCATTGAACCAGAATCTCATTTCTCATACTTGCTCATGATTTAAGTCTTTTTTTCCCCCTTTTATGGTCACCAAAAGATATGGGCTTTACAAGATGGAACAGCAGTGATTCTTGGAGGAAAGACTAATCGCGCAAAAGCTGTTTTCGAGGATGAGGTAAATCGTTTGCTCGATCATGTTCCTGAGATAGTATCATCATCTTCTCTTTCCAAGCAATCTGATATCATTAGTGGCTAGTTTTTTGAGCATCAAATTGAAAGCACATTTAAAAGAGGACTACAAAATTTTTAGTCGAAACCGAGATCACGAAATCCAAATTTATTTGATTCTCCAGCTTGGTAGATTACATTACATCTCTATCTGAACTCAGTTCATAGAGCCATAGAATATCTTTCTAAATGTATAGTTGCTGGCAATACTTTGTGTATACACATATTTTTATTATATTTATAATGAGAAGATTAGGATTAGGGAAGGGACAACTACCCTTTGTTGTGTAACTCAGGCCAAATGAGAGCCTAAACTCGAAGCCGACATTGAATATGGTCTTTTTCTTGCAGATTCACCAATTTTGTACTAAGCACACCTAGTTTAGAATTTCATAGTGACTGATAATATTTGAGTGCAGGAACATTGTTTATTGTCCACTTGGATTAAATCTCTTCTATAGCATTCCTTTTTCATTGTGATGAAATTTCTTCCCAATTTCTCCACTGATTCCAGATGGCCATTGCAAGCTTGTCTCTGCAGATAATAAGAATTTAACATGTAGATAATGTTTGATGAAGTTTATAACACCAATGGAATTATTAAAACAGTAACTTATAGAACCTGGCCATTGGGTCAACAATTAGGTCACTAAGTCTCTATATTGGTATTTATTTTAAGAAATTATCAATAATTCTTGCAAAACCAAATTTTACAAAGGCATTGATACTGTAACCAACAAGGCCTCAGAATCTGAAAGCAAAGGCATTCCTCACCATCTTCTTGGCTTTCTTGATCCTCGCTGAACCATGTAATAGGATTTCTTGTCCCAAGTCTACACTGCAATGCACCAAATGATTTCTATTAATAATGCATATGTGGGTCCAACGCCTACAACTAAGCACTTGTGGAAGGTTGACATTCGCTTAAATATATATATATATATATATATATATATATATATATATATATATATATATATATATATTTTTAAATAAATTATTATTTCGTCTCTCTAAAATTATTTTTTTAATTAACTAATTAATCTTTCAATTTTGATTAATAAATTAATCATTCTATTTATGAAATATAATTATCCTTTTTATTTTTCATAAACCCAATAAAAACATATAAAAAAATTCTAACTAAGCAAACAACAAATTTCACCACAATATCAAATAATTCAAACATACATGCAAGTGATCTCTACTAAACAATAAAAGTAAAAAAAAAAAAAAAAAAGAAATTGAAAGAATGAAAATAGAAAGAAAGAAAAATGAGATCACTTATGGAAAAATAAGTTTGTTTTTTTTTTTTTACTAAAATTAAAGATTTGATGACCAAAATTTTTTCAATTCTTCACTTAATCTTCAAGATTTGTGAAACATATAAGCAATTTATTCACTTAATCTTCTAGATCTTCATAATGATCGTTATTGGGTGTCGATCTTGTTTGCGGTGGTCTGGTGGTGCTGCCACTTGTGAAGATTGCCCCCAAAAAGCTTAATTATATATATATATTTTTAAGTACTCAATCCGACCCAACATATTTAAACAAAAATTAAAACAATTGGATCGAATTCTGAATATATATTTTTGCACTTTTAAAATAAAAATAGGGGATGTGTTTTTTAGGGTAATATACATATATAAGGGTACTTGTTTTTTAATAAATTGAAATGAAATAACCTGTCTTTATATTTTATTTAATTAGCAACAATCATATCGAATTCGATTAAATTTTACCAAATATTCATTTTTATTTTAAAAAGGATGGATCATATCAAATTGATTGGATGAATATTTGATATTTTTTTTTGTTCTGTTAATTATTGTTGTATACACTTTAAAAATGAATATTTGGTTAAATTTCAGCAAATATTCATTTTCCAAATAGTTTAAGTGTATACAACAATAGTTAACAATTCAATAAATAATATAGTTGCTAATTAAATAAAATATTTTATATTTTCTTTAATTATCAATTATATTGTTTGTTGAATTGTTAACTATTATTATATACACTTCACCAGGGATGAAGTTAGGATTTGTAGGTTGAGGGACCAAGACTTAAATTATTATTTCATAACTCTGAATACTATATTTTTATATTAAATCCTTACTAGAATTATAGGTATAAAGATAATATAATAATTCATAAATTTTTAACTTGTTATGCAATAATAACCCACAAAATTGAGCTAATAGCAAGAATAAAAACATCAAAAGTTTCAATTATTTTTTTATAATTTTCAAAATTTATCAGCTAATAAATTTATAATTTTCACACTATCGATAGGAAAATAATATAAAGATTTACCTAAAAAAAGATGCCATAAACATTTTTCGAATAAAAAAAATGGTTTTGTAGTTTCTATCCTACAAGCAAAATCAACACATATCAACATAAAAATTTTATTATTATAAAAAATACAATTGACGTGTATGAAATAAAATCATTATCTTCTTGATAAATAAGCAATTTGTTCCATAATAAAAGTAACAATGTTTTTACTGCAAAAATTTGACTTGTCATTTTTTTTGCACAATTAATTATTATCAATTAATTAGGAATTATTATAAATGCAGTAAAAAAAATTTGGGAAGCATGATTAACTGAAATGTGATATGCACATTATAAAATTGTATGCATTCATAGATAAAATTGAAAACCAAAGCTATCCATTGTATTTTCTATTGTCATTTTCTATATCAAAAATAATAAACTTCCTATCAATGTATACTTCTAAAATCTTGAGTTAACCATAAATTATTGTATCAATCAGTAGAAAAATCTACAAACTCATCAAACTTTCACAAATTCTTTCTATTATTTTTTTGAATTTAATACTTCATTACATATATTAAATCCAACAAATATCAATACTTGATTCGTTTAATAAAAAAAAATGAAAACCTATTTTATAATTGGAATTCTCATAAAAGAGAATTCTTATCTCGTCATTTAATAATATTCATACACATATATAATTTAAAAATAATTATCATATTATTTACAAGAATATACTTATATTTAATATTCAAATTTAAAAAGTAACTTCGCTCTAACAATAACCTATCAAATCATAAATTATCAACTTAAAACCTAACTCAATCAAATATAAATTAAAATAAAAGTTTCAACTAAAATAAAATTTAATCTTACCTAAAGCACTGAAATTAGATTATAATTCTAATTGATTGAAGAATTAAAGAAAATTGAATGTTAGATGTTTTTTATTTTATATTTAATGTGAATTTTTCTGTTGGGTATCATTGACCTTAAACAAGTGTAACTATGGGACATATTGAAATGTCTTGTCAGTAATATGCAAGCATTCTTCAGATCAACTTGTGAGTAGTATCTAATTACTGTTGACACATCGTAGCGTCAAAAGCATATTTGCTCCGATGACTTTTTTCTTGTGTCAAAAGCATATTATCCCGACGACCTTTTTCTTTTCTTTTTTTTTTTTCTTTTATACAGTTTGTTAAACTTGAACTTGTAATTTAGCTAGTTGGGTTTTAGATTTTAAATATTAAAATAAATTTTGGATGTTGGGTTGAATATGAAATGGATGTGAGGGTTCAAAATGACAAAATTTGTACCTATATAATAAAAAATTAAAATACTTGGATAGCCTTAGGTCCCTTGGGACCAAGGCTACTCCATCCGTGCACTTTACTATTTGGAAAATGAATATTTGCTTAAATTTGACCAAATAATCATTTTTAAAGTCTATACAATAATAGTTAACAAAATCAAAAAAATAAAAAAAAATTAACCAAATATTCATCCAATCAATCCGATCTTATCCATTTTTTTTTAAATTGTAATGAATATTTGGTGAAATTTAATCAAATTCGATTTGATAAAATCGGATCGGATCGAGTCAGTTAAAAGAAAATTCTATCAAAATAATAATAATTTATTTGAAAAATTCAACCGATTTGATCCAATAATTTAAATTAACTCAATTCGATATGATATATTTAAATTTAAATTTAAATTATTAGATGAATCGGATCTAATTCTGACAACACTATTTAATAATCATTTGAGTGAGAAATAACTAGTCAAAAACATATATACATATTGAAAGATCATGAAGTCAAATCTGAGATGAACAAAATGTTATTTAATTTTGTCACTGAAAATAAGAAAAGAAAAAGGAAAGTGATGACAATGTTGTATTCTATTTTCAACCCTTGCTTACTAATTACTACCAAGTAGTTTCCGAGAACATATCTCCATTGATGAAAATATGGTAGGAGAGTTGTTGAAGGGTTACAAAGTTGTCATATTGCCACAATAATGTCAAAGCATATACCTAAGCAAGCTGTCCACTGAGATTATGAAATTTCAAAATATATTCACCCTAATTTATTTATAAAATATGATAAAAATAATAATTAAATTATTTGGTCATTACTAATTCAATAGGAAAAGGAATTAAAAATGAGAGACATTGTGGGCTGGCAAATTAAGAAGATAATTAAATTATTTGGTGATAACTACTTCAATGGGAAAATGAATTAAAAATGAAAGACAATTAAATAAGTTAAGAGTTTATTTTTAAGGGATTTTGTTCCTTTTTATTGATTAAAATTCAATTATTAGGATCATAATAAAAAATGGTGCTCATTTACAAATATTTAAGTATATATTTTTTTTAATTTTATTTAACGGTAAAGTGATATAATAACTCAATTTTTACTCATTATATTAAATTTATCAATTTAAAAAAAAAATATAGAAGAAGCAGCTAGAGTAATTAGAAAAAAAATATTATTTAATTTCTCAGGTTTAATTTAATTAACACATTCTTCAATTTTTTTTAAAAATAAATTAAATAACCATTTGTTATTAGTTAAAGTAATTTTAGTGGAAAAAGTAAATATTTAAAAACCTTGATTATAAAAAAAATATTATTTTGATTCATACTAATTAAATTGAAAATTAATTTTGTGACATAATGACTATAATATATATATTTTTTAAATTTTAGATTAATGGAAATTAATTTTTTCTTTTAAAAATTATTTTACGTATTCTAATAATATAAAAAATTAGTTTTAAGTAAAAAAAATATATTATATATACATTTCAAAATAATTAAAAATGAAAGGTTATATATATATTGTTTATAGTGTAGAATTTTTTTTATTTAAAATAATATTATAGTTTTTATTTTTTAAATAAAATAAGTAGAATTTTTTTAAAATTAAGTTTTTATTAAAAAAGTAAGAAATAGAAAAACAAGATACTATATTATATTAGATTTTATAACCATATAACAAAAAATATTTTAATCTTTTTTAATTTACTTAACATAAAATTTTAATTGTTTTGAATGAAATAATTATTTTGTTGATGGAAACAAATGTGTGAGAAATCATTAAATTGATAAAAGAATATTTTTATATTTTATTTTTATTTTTATTTATAAAAATAAATTAATATTATATATTTTATTGAATAAGGTAATTAATTAAGTTAACTAATAAATAACCAATCTTTTCAAAAAGCTATGAAATCTCGAATTCAATCATATACCAAAAATAATTAATAGTAATAATAATAATCACAATAAATTAATAATTTAACAATTGCATTCGTCCAAAAAAGAAAATTTAATTTTATAGACTTATAAATTTATCTGAAGCTAATGTCACCTACTAAAAATAAATTAAAAATTAAATACTTCTTAATTCAAAGTTTCAAACATTTGACAATTATTTTAAAAATTATTTATATACCATTTCCTTATCATTTGAGTGAGAAACAACTAATCAAAGACATATATACATCTCAAAGTCAAATATAAGATGAACAAAATGTTATTTAATTTTCATCACTTAAAATAAGAAAAGAAAAAGGAATGTGGTGACAAATTTGTGTTCTATTTTCAACACTTGCTTACTAAATACTACCAATTTCCATTGATGAGAATATGGGAGGAGATTGCTTCAGGGTTACAAACAAGAGCGATACTAGACTTTAAGGATTCGGGTTAAAAATAATCGTGAATAAAAAAATTAAATTTTTTAGGTTAATATAAAAAAATTTAAAATTTTTAGTATTATTATTATATTATAAAATATTTATTTATATATAAATAAAATAATATATTGATAATAAATAAAACTTAAAATTTAAGAGAATTTATATATATTTTAAGAAAAATTATGAAATATATATATAATAGACAAATTTTTTAAAAATTTAAAATGACTACATGCATATATTTTAAAATAAAAATTATAAAATTTTGAGGGGAGATAATATGATATATTTTTAAAAGATATTAAAAATATGTAGATATAAAAATTAAATTTAAAAAGTTTGAGGGAGTAAACGTGGTATTCTAAAATTTAAAGGACCAATATAATATATTTTTAAAAAGCTTAGTGGCCATGCACTCCTAAGCCATAGAGTAGTCTCACCTCTGATTTCAATCTTGTCAACGTATTTACCTAAGCAAGCTGGTCATTGAGATTATAAAATTTAAAAATATATTCACCCTAATAATTTATTTATCAAATAATTGAAATACCATAAAAATAATAATTAAATTATTTGGTGATAACTACTTCAATGGGAAAAGGAATTAAAAAAAAAAATGAGAGACATTGTAGGCAGGAAAATTAAGGAGAAACTAAAGAAGTTAGAGTGTTTAAAGAGAATTTGTTTCTTTTTATTGATTAAAATTCAATTATTAGGATCATAATAAAAAAAAAAAATCCTCATTTACGAATATTTGAAAACAAATACATGTGTCAATAAATATTATAATTTAATTTAGATATAAAATTAATTTAAATAAATTTAATATCAACATAAAATAAATTATTGTAGGTATTTCAAGAATATTAATTTAAAAACTAATAATCAGATAAATTTAATCTAACACGCATATAAGATTATGAATTATCAATCGTAATTAAATATTATTAGGTAATAATTATTCATAAAATTAATATAATAATTAACGAGTTAACATGTCAAATCACTTTTGATTAATTCATAATTTTACGTGATTGATTATATTCATCAAAAAATTTATTCAATATAAAAGTAAATTTATAACTAATTAAAAGAGTTTAATAAATTATTTTTCAGGATTTAAAAAAAAAATTATTTAATCTCCGAATTATAACCAAATACATTATTGAGATAAAACTAGGAAGAAGAAGAACAAATTGTATTCAAAACAAGTATAGAAGCCTTGATTTTTCTAGATTATATAAAATCAGGCGCTGTACACTGGAGCGGTGTGCACGTAGCAATTTCGGTCAATAAATACGCAAAGTATTGCGTTGCCAAAGAGAGCGGTGCCTCTCAAAGATAAGTTCAGCAAGTCCTGCTTTTTATCCATTTAATATTATTATTTCATTATTATCCTTAGCAAACTATTACTATTTTATTAGGAATCACTCGCCAAAAGTCTTTTATCTCATTACAGAAAAGTTGGTAGTAGGACCTGGGAACACATTTCCTTTTCAATTATGTTACCTACTGCCCATTCTTGTTCTATCATCTTTTCTGTGTGATGAAAAAGTTTGACTCTTTTATCCTAAATCAAATTTAAAATGATCTTTTATAAAATGGGTAATTCTTAAATTAAGGGACCAACTTGACAAGGTGAAAGGTTTAGAAACAGCAATTTCTGATGGAGGAAAAAGATGCTTCAGTTCCAGAAAGGCATTTTGGGATGCAGATGGAGATGAATGATAGAGTAATGGGTAGGAAAAAGATAGTGAAGAAAAGCTGGGATGAATCAAAGAAGATGTGGGAAATAGCAGCACCTGCTATGATGACAGCAGTCACCCAATTCTCTCTTGGGTTTGTGACTTCTGCATTTGTTGGCCATTTGGGTACAGTGGAGCTAGCTGCTGTTTCCATTGTTCAGAATGTAATTGAAGGTTTTGTATATGGATTAATGGTAAGTAATTTGCACCCAATTCAATCTATTATGTGAAACACCAATTTTATTTTATTTCTTGTGCTTATTTGAGTTTTAGTTTACAATATTACTGGACACAGTACTTATAATACCACCTCATGGTCATGGCTAATTCTAACTCGGCAACTCTAGTACCATTGTATCATCTCTCCATCCTGGAAATAACACTAGTATCACTAACCCTGGAGACAACTCCAAAATCATTGCCACTAATCCTGCAAACAACTCTGAGTACTTCTAATCCAAGATAAATATAGTACCGCTAAGCCAATTCTTATTTGTTATGAATTTGAACCTGAGCTCAGTATTATATTCATATTTGATCTTCTCTCTATTAGCTAGGGATGGGAAGTGCCCTGGAGACACTATGTGGCCAAGCTGTTGGTGCTGGACAAGTCAGCATGCTTGGAATCTATATGCAAAGATCATGGATTATTACTGGGGTCACAGCTCTTGTTTTAACACCCTTATATGTTTTGGCTTCACCATTACTACAACTTCTTCACCAAGACAAAGATATTTCAAAGCTTGCTGGAAAGTTCTCAATATGGGTAATTCCTCAATTGTTTGCTTATGCCATCAATTTCCCAATACAGAAGTTTCTCCAATCGCAATCAAGAGTATGGATTATGACAATAATTTCCACAGTAACCCTTGCATTTCATGTGTTGTTGAATTGGGTACTTGTCACAAAATTGGATCATGGGCTACTTGGTGCTGCCATCGCAGGGAACATTTCATGGTGGATTGTAGTTTTGGGTCAGTTGTTTTATGTTGTTTCTGGTTATTTCCCAGAGGCTTGGACTGGTTTTTCCTGTTCAGCATTCAAGTCATTGACTGGTTTTGTAAAATTATCACTTGCATCAGCTGTAATGTTATGGTTAGTAACCAAAATTTTTTCTTTCGGCAAAATCCATGTTCAGATATTCAATATACTTATTTATTGTCTTCATGATTACAGCTTGGAGTTATGGTACTTTACAATTGTGATTCTTATGGTAGGATGGTTAAAGAATCCAAAAATTGCAGTAGATGCCATTTCCATCTGGTAAGATTTCTGTTCCTATTTTACCATTCTTAGGTGAAATGAGGTTTAGTAGAACATATTCTTTACCATAGAATTCGATGTTTCTTCTTATTTGCAGCATGAACCTGGAAACATGGATTCTGATGATTGGTCTCGGTTTCAATGCAGCAGTAAGGTCAGTTGTTGCTGTCTTGGTGTGTGTATATATATATATATATATATATATATATATATATATATATATATATATATATATATATATATCACATCAGAGAAGCTGTA
>CANXYC010282698.1:0-74143 GCA_948193065.1 Aleurites moluccanus | reverse complement strand
GAAGTTGTTTCATATATTTCCTATTTAGAAAAACAACTTGAAATTCGTAAAAAGGATGAAGAAGACTTCTTTCAGCTAGTAATGGAGAGGGATAGACTTCTTGATGAAATGAGTTCATACATTCCGCCAGAAGTGGCATATACCAGAAAAATTAAGAAAGTGGACTCGATAGATCATTCTCTCAAATAATGTTCTATGTTACATCCATATATCCATTGGCAAGGATATGGAGGTCTAACTCTGAGAATTCCCTCAGAAATGGCGAAAGATAGTCTTCGCTACACAGATGCAGGACTGATAGAGATTATCGAGATCAATAGAAATGATAAAGATCTGTGTAAATCACTTCCAACTATTGTGCAGAAATCCTTAGAGTTCTTGAGTTCAGATTCAAGAATAATTATCAGTTATATTATTAGCACAATTATGGATTGTGGTGAGGATGGAACGGTTCGTTATCCTTATCAGATCTGGGATCTTCGTCCTGTTATGGCTAAGGAATTTTTTGAGCCACAGAAGGTTAATAATCAGAACTTAAATTTTTATTTTACCATGTATAAGGAAAACAAGATTATTACCCAAGCTGTGAGAATTGAAAATTTCAAAGCAAGCCTGGAGAAGGCAATCTATGCAAGTAATTATGTCCTTCTCGGAGATGGTAAAGTATTTGTTACGATCTGGTCCCAATATACTCCCATTACAAGAGTATTGTCCATGATTAAGGGACGAGAAGAAGCACAGAAGTTGTTTCTAAGACTAGTGGATTTATATTCAAGTCTGGATTTCCAACCTGAAACCATGAAGGTCTGGAAGAAGGTTGCTCAGTTCAGAGAGCAACGTGTTGTAAAGGAAATGGTTATGGGATATGCAGAGCTAAGAGAAAGCATGGATGCCCCAGTCAGTAACTCACAGATGGAGTGACAAAAAATGCCATCCATGACGTCAGTCTCAGCGTGATAATTGAGGAATTGCTTTTCAGAAGTTGCTGCAAAGGTTAAAGCATTGTCTGCAGAATAGTTTTAAAACTTGTGGTCACAATGAAAAGAACGTATCCCTGATAAAGACTGACTTCTTAACTGTAAAATTAAAGCAGTCTTTGTCTTTATTTTATTATTGTATCAAATACAGCTGAAAAACAGTACTAGAGGCACCAGCTGCCCATTTTATTTTGAAATATTGTAAAGCTGGCATACTATTCCAGCTACCCATCTTAATTATTGTACTATTTTTCTTTTGAGCTAGCAAACAGTAATACAGATACCAGCTTCATTTGTAACAATTTTATATATACCTCTTCAGCTTATTGAAGAGAGGAGGTGAAATAAAATACAGAGTTTCTCTAAAAGAACAATCTTTATCAAGTTTTTATCTGTGTGATTATTTTGCTTCTATATACCTTTCATCCTTCAAAACGGTCTGATATCCAGGAGTGTTGCAATAAGACCTTATCAAGAAAGGGCAGTAAGTCATATCCTCCATATCTCTTTGAAGAGACTGCTGGTGACAAGCTTGGAAGGAAAGCTAAAGCTGTTGCAGAAGCTTAGTGGACCCAGTCTACAAAGGTATGTATGTTATAAATGTTTTAATTTTATAATTAAACGTTTATATCTTCCACCCGATCTGCTAATAAAAATTGGCTTAGAAGATTAGCTTTAACTCAAGCTAGGAGGGAAGAGTTGAGTGTCAATCTTAGACTGCAGGATCCTTTCTTTGCATTATATGAACAAAGAACAATAGAATTACATATTGCTATAGAAAGGATTGAAAGATTTGAAAAGCCTAATAAAAGAGATTTTGAACTTAAAAATTTTCTTGACCAATAACTTGAGTTTAATAATTTCCATTATTTAGAAAGGCTTGGTGCTTTTGCACGTTTATTGGATGACCAGTAATTTTTCGAGTTGCTCTTATCCTGATTGTCATCACCTAGATGATGGTGTAAGCAAGGATCCAGTAATAGGGTTATCAAATTATATTATAGATCGTTTAGACTCTCTAAATAATTATATAGATAAATTGTTCAAAAATTTAGAAGAGTTGACTCTTAGACATAGTGAATTTGAGAAATTTTTCCTTGAAAACAAAGGCCCTTTAGAACTTGTTGCTAGCTCTCGTTATCACAATGAGAATAAAAAGCTGAAAAAAATCAGAAATAAAAGAGAAAATCCTTTAAAAGATCTTTAGGAGTAACTCTCTGTAATTTCGCCTCTGAACAGAATAATTAGAAGGAGAGCAGACTCATTTGAATGATATCAAAGCCTAAAAAAGATGGTTTTTGGATTTCTTTGAAAGAAAAGTAGGAATTTGGGGGTGAAAATAGAAATAACTTTAGTTTAAGGCGGATAAAGACTGCTAGTGAAACTAAGTTAAAAGTTGAAGGACTTTTGTGTTACGTTTTAAAGTTTAAGGACGACAATGTGCATTAGTCAATATTTCAGAGACAATCGGTGAAATTATCTACTCACTATCAGCTCACGTACCAAAGTGAGGTAAGACAAAATTTTCCATTTTCATGACTCCATCAGACCAAGAAACCCAGATCATGGAGACCAATTTGGCAGGATCCTAAATTTTCAAACTTAATATTTGCAAATCAGGGAACTGCCAAATTTGCTAGCTCTGTAGGCTTTAGCATTCGTATCTCCACTTCATCCATGTAATGATTGACAAGATTTTCTATTTCACATCCTATTTTTTGTACCCATGTTTAGCTTGCAAGTCTTCGTTATTTTAGTTTTCTCAGAAGAGGATGCTGCAAATCAACGTTTCTGCTGGAGCTGAACCTGTCCAAAAACACAAATAGTCGAAATTTGGAACGATGATCAATTTTTGTTACTAGAGTCACATGCATCATAGAATTTAGGAATTTAAAATACAGAGAAAGAAGTGATATGCAAAAACCTGTGAAAATAATGATTGAAGTGCTCACCTTGATGGATGGAAGGAGAGAAGCTTATTTTCAGAGCCGAGATAATAAACCTTGCACATGTTTCCTACTGCTTTTTTAACCAAATCTAGTGATGCTTTCTACTATAGACAGGATTTCTTATCCTCCAGGCCTAACAACATTTCATTAGCATTAAGTTCAAACATTTTGAAATTTGTTCAAGGAATGGAAACGGAGAGGGATTGCATCAGTCTTCATCTGATATCTTCGGGCGACAGTTTTTAGGATGATAAAAGCTCAAGAAATAAACAACAATCAGTTGTGGTTTCTTGAAAGGAGAAATACAATAAATGAAAAAAAAAGGTGTCCTGTTTTGACCAATATGTGAATTTGACAAAACTGATTTAACAGATACAAACTCAGAATACAAAATTGTAAGAGCAATTTCCTGGCGGGTCCAAAACAGATAAAATTGATAGGAAGCACTAAAACAATTTGAAAGTTAACAAATAACATTTCATAAATGTTTAACTTGCACTAGAATGTGTTTCAGCCGTTTGTTTTTTTAGGCAATCTGCAAAACCGTGACCTTTCTGACCACACTCGTAGCAGGTCCTCCTCATCTTACGGCTGCTTGTGCTAAACCAGTCTTTATTAGCTTCATTACCCGTGACTCTGGCTGCAGCACTGCTTGAACTCACAATATTATCAGCTTCATTACCTGTGACTGTGGCTACAGTACTTCACGCGCGCATAATATTATCAGCTTCATTACCTGTGACTGTGGATTTAGCATTTGCATGTATTTTTGCTCCTTTCATAGGGACTGCACAACTTATCTTGATGGGTCGCTCACATAGAATCTGCTGATCCAACTTTAGCGCCATCAACAATGAGAGATCATCAGAAAAATCCACATGGGCATAACCTCGGAATTCCTCTGTTTCCTTGTCCATACCCCAGCGTATGGATGATATATTGCAATCTGAGAAAAATTTCCTTAGATCATCTCAGTTATATCCCACAACAAATTTCCAACGTAGATCCTATTGTAACCCTCTACAATTTTTGGTGCAAAATCAGATGCTTTGTTGGCTCGAGTTGTCTTGTAGGGTTGAATTTTCAGATAAAAGCCACCCCTGAAAGTATTAGAAGTTTCATAAGCATGATGCTGAAAAATGAAATAACAGTGGAAGTTGATGGGCTAATAGCATATCATTCACATAAGTTACTCATGTCAGATCCATCAAGAGCCAAGGCCCGTTTAGCAGCAGCTTCAGTCTGTAAGAATGATTTATAAGAGTAGACTCAGTACAAGGATACCAACTGATTCAACAAACATGGTTTCTTCAAATTTCAAGACTTTGATGCTTCATTTCAGTTTCAGAAATATAAAAGTTTAGATTAACTAAGAAAAATTTCAGAGAAATAACATTCAGAAAAGGAAGTTGCAAGGTACATTTAAACATTAATCATTATCAAGTTCATTGTAGTTTCACAGGCATATAATTTGCATCATAGCTGATGCCAGCTTCGCAGATCAAGTGAGTTAAAGTTTCACTATGCCATTGGATCAATCTAAAATAGTAAATATTTATCTCTAATATGATCCAGTCTGACAAAACTTAATTTTGTCCAGACCATGTACAAAGTTATCTGAGATTCCTAAATAACCTTATGAAATTTAAGTACATGATAAGACTATAAATGCTACTGCTTCAATATACTAACCTAAAATTTTATTTGCCACCACAAACAAAAACATTTCCAATCCAAAAGCGGAACCACATTAACAAAATTTATTTATTATTAAGATAAATGTAGAGATCAAAGCAGCAATAAAGCAAGTCTGGCTAATTGGCTGGCCCTGCTGTTGCACCAGCCCAGTTTCTTACTTCATTTAATGACCACCTCACGCATAGAAACAGAAATGGAGTAGAATATAGACAACAGACGTATAGAATCAATGATAAGCTAATGAATGCTGGTATCCAATCAATTGTCTGAAGCACCCGAGTTTCATGCCCCCCTCCCCAAAATCTCCTTCAAGTCTCAGAAGTTACACAATGTATTAAGATCTAATTTTTTTTAAAATGCCACATGAAGCAGTTAACTCATATAGCCAAGTAACTTAGTATGATATATCTTCATTGGTATACAGAGAAGGGGGTACGAGGAATAATAATGAAAGTAGAAGTAAAACAAAGCTAATGGGCAGATCTGATAGTCTTGTTCTGTGCAAGAGCACTCCATTTGCTAAGAATCTCATCTTGTTTTCTTCTCATTCCATTTCCTTTCGTGTTCAGTTTATTGCATGCTCAATGCAACAGAGTACACAGACAAGTACAGATGTACATGAGATTTGGTAAGACTAGAAACCCATTTCATATTCTTTTGATGATTCTCTTGGACACTTGGTGCCTGTTAAAAACATTCATATGCTTCCACATAATCAAAAGAAGGATATTTTTTGGGAGAAATTCAGTTGCAGAAAAGTATGATACATGACATTTATTAATAAAGTTGCAGATCAAAAGAACTAACCTTTGAATCATGAGTTCAAAAGGAATGAAGGACAGAGAGTAAGCTTAAGGCAGTAATGATGCTTATACCTCAAATCTCTACAAATTGAATTCATGAATGCCATAAACATCCAGGAATGTCTCAATGCCTAATATAGCTGTATGGGAACAGCTAATTCATTCCATGCTTTCTTTTCAACCATAGAATTTTCTATCCAATCCTCTAGTTCCTTCCTCTCATCTGTGTGTGTGTGTGTTTTGATTATTTCTCATTTTGAATTCACATCCCACATGGATACCATCAAATTCCTATCATTTTCAGAAGAAAATTTTATGTGCTGTTGATAGAGTAAAGACTTTGGTTGGCCAGGGAAACATTCTGGTTCACAGTCATTGCCTAATTTTACTGAAAACTGAAAAAAGGTTTGCCTGTTGTCAAATTTTCACATTCAATCTTGAACCAATAAAATTGTTGAGATTTCTGTCAAATTTAAGCTACTGTTGCAGGGTAGTTAAAAATAGATCAAACTGAAATAAGGATTATATAAAAATTAAATAAATACAATACCTTAAAATTAATTATGGCAATTCTTGTAAACTTTCCACTGCCGGGAAACTTATTTCGTTCAACTCCAGTAATGGTGCCACAGCCCTCAAAGTAACTTCGAAGGTCATCCTCAGTCGAGTAATATGGAATGCCTCCAACATAAACTTTTGTAGAAATATCCTCATTCATTTGACTGCAAGAAAATAATACAACAAATGAACCTGCATTAAGTCATAACAGTCATTAATTTGGTATAGAAAGAAATTAATCCAATCTAAAATTATCCACGCCCTCAAGTAAAATATCCAAATAGCTCTTATAGAAGAATCAAGAAAAGATCTCCAATATAACTTTTTAGCCTAGCAAGCATTATACATTTTACCAGAATAAAACTATGCTAACAAAGGTAGGTCTACGTCCACAGTTCTACACACTATCTACCTAGCATTAAGCCATACTAAACACAATTTATTTCTTATAATATTACCAGGATGCAGCAATAAAATTGCCATAGAAAATGCAATTGGATAACTACAAATATAATAGATAGCAAATCTTAATTAAATACCACGTTCAAACAAAATCATAATAGGAAGACATAAAGGACAGCAGCAGAGCAACCAATGCATTTTAATTGACATCAAAATTATGTCCTTCAAATAGTAACAAGAAAGATAAAATTATGCTTGTAAAAAAGTAACAAAAGCATGTCCAGAATGCTGATCAATAACAAAGTTCAACAAATCAAAAACAAAAATTATCAATAAACCAGTTTGAGCAAACAGGCACCATCAAAACTTAATTTTGATCAAATAGGTTAATTGTGATCAAATGGGTATGCTCTGAAAATTACCTTTCACTTATTCCTGCTGTTGCCTCTAAAACCCCTTCTGCCTCAACAGCTGCCTTCTCCTCCACATTCCTTGGCTTCTTCTTCTTCTTCTTTTTCTTCTGTTTATTTTTCTTGTTCTTTGATTTTTTTGCCTCCTTCACTACCTCACCCTCCATTGAAACCTTTTCTTCACTCTCACCTTCCTCTCTCTTTCTCTTCCTCTTCCTCTTTTTCTTCTTTTTTTCACTAATTTCCCCATTATCACCCTCACCCACTAAACCCTCTTCCTTTTTCTCATCAATTATCTTGTTATCTTCAACAGTATCCCCACTTATGCTCTTTTGCAAAGATTGAGTCTTCCGTCTTTTCTCTCTCTTGAATAATCTGCTCCTCTGTTTTGCTGTCTCTGTAAACTCTTGAAGTCAAGAATTCTCTTCTGGGTTTGTTGATAATTCCTTGCCATTCGGGTCCGAGTAAGACGCCATTTCCATTAAAGACTCCGCCTTTGCTTCTCTCGGCTTCTGCTTTAGTTTTTTGTTTGATAACACCATTATTGCTCTGAAAGATCAAAACCCTGACTCAGGTTTTTGTTTTGCTTTTACACCAAAAATATTTATAGGAATTGGAAACTGTGTCGTTTCAGTATTTCTGTTAGTAGCGCCGCGCGTTTTGGGACCCAAGTTCAAACCATTTATATTTTATAATAATTAATTAAATTTTAGTTTTCAAAAGTTAGAGGAAATTACATTTACATATTTTTTTTTTTTCCATTTATACAGTTTTTATTTTCACTTTTAACTTTTCTACATTTTAAATATAGGGTTTTATGTTTTTTTTTTTCTTTTTTATTGTTTTCTACTTTTCTTCTCTTATTTACTTTACTTCATTATAAAGGTTATGCCTACGTCACTTTAGCAGGTTGCTTTAGTAAAAAAGCATTATTATTATATAGCTTTGGACAAGTAAGTCAAATTGATTTATTTTATTTTTTTTAGAATTTGAAAGAGAAAATCGATTATGAATCTATACATGAACGATTAGATAAATTGCAGGAAATCTATATCAACAGTAAAACATGCATCTCGGTGTTTCAATTTTCGAACGAGTTCAGAAATATATATATTTAAATGCACCATTAAAATAATAAACTAGAGGATTATAAAAAATATTATATTAGAATTAAAATGGAGTAAAAAGATAAATAGTTATAAGTTAAAAAATCAAAATACAATTACTGATGTGTCGGAGAGGAAAACTTAATTACCTAAAATTTATGTGATATATATAGCCATTTTTTTGTCTTATACTCCCATTTACCTCCATTCATTCTTCCTTCTCACATCTTGTCAGAAATCATTTTCTTCAATTCTCTCAAAAGCTTTCAAAAATTACAAAGGAAAAATCAAAGAAAAATCAAAGCAAATAACAAAACCAAGCAAGATTAATTCAAAGCCCATCAAATTTTAACAAAATTTCAAAGGAAACTTGACCTAATTTTGCAAGAGAGAGTTAGAGTTTTCATTCAAATAAGGTAAAATTATTTATTTGCTTTATTTTCTAATCTTTAAGAGTTATATAGTAATAATTGTTAAGAAATTTCAGTGTTTAAAACATATTAAGGCAGAAATTTACATTTAAATTTTTATAATCTTAAAGAATGATTTTGAAAAAGTATATAAGATGGAAAGTGTTTTATTATATATCAACTAGATGACTATAAAATAGTTTTCAATTGAATATGTACGTTATGAGATGCGATTAAGAAAATAGAACTTGCCAGGATTGAAACTTACATAGGAATAGAGTAAACTTTAAATATTTATCAAATATTGTACAGACCAGATATTAAGCTAAGTTTTGGATATATTGTAGTTTTATGTGTCTAATTTAATAGGAAAAAGAATTGAAATAATTGAATACTTGTAGTTAAAGATATATATAATTTAGTCAAAGCTGCTAGAGAGTGATTTTGTGTAAGACAAAATATTATAGCTATTGTAATTAATTTAATTCATGGGAAAAATGATATTTGTTTTGGATGAAATTTAATAAGGAGCTTAATAAATATGTTACTATGTCTCATAAAAATTTCAGAACAATATGATATTATTTTCTATTATAAATGATTAGTTTATTGCATACTACTCAGGCTGTCTAACAAAATGAGTGAGTCTAATTTGACAATCTAGAGTTTTAAGGAGCTTTGATCGAACTGACAGTTTAGGTGAGTCTTAAATAATATTGTTATACATGAATATAGCCTAATATTGAATTAAGAAATTAATTTGGACTATGACACCCCTTTGGCCTAACCATATGTGTTGATTTCCTTTAGTTTTTCTTTTTGAATACAAGCTCTAATTTGTGTTATTTTCTTGATATTTGATTTGATTTGAAATGTCCCTTGAGTTATTTGGAATGTTAACTTAATGAAATATTGGCTTATTTGTACAAACCCTCAAACCCTACCAAAATAGTATTAAAGTTATACACATCAAGTGTTCAATGAAATGCTCTTTACATTTTCTTCAAGCTTGTCAATTGCCACCAGTTTTATTAGCACAGTGAATAACCATCTCGCCAATGCAAATAACCCTTATTGACATGTTTTGTACTTAAACTAAATTTTCATTTTATGGCATTTGGCCTATGACTTGATGATTCTAACACTTGTTTATTGATGTATTGAGACAATGATTGTTTACTGAGAAGTTAAAGAGTTAATTGATTATTTTATTGTACCTTATTGTTTCCATTAGCCATTTGGCATCTTATTTGAGTTCTTTCTATATATTTATATGTTGATAAGACAGAACTACTTTTCTTATGGGGTAGTGAGGGAAAATTCATCAGCACTGTATACAATGACCATTTTAACCCTTGCTAGGAAGAGGTAATGTTCTAGTCATAAGGTTTGGTCCACCTTATACTTTATTAATGAGATTGTAAAGTTATATGTTTACGAGATCCTTTATATCTATTATATTTATATATTATGAGTTTTCATTGATTTATTGATCCATTTAATCTTCCATTGAGACTGATTGTTGAATATTTTACTTGTGATTATCTTTTCTTTCTACTTAACTATAAATTGGGCATTTAGTGTGTAATTTATTGATTTAACCATTTGATCCTTTATTGTTTATCCATTGAGCTATTTATTGACTATTTATTGGTTATTTGTTATCTACCTACCTAAATGTATGGTAATATATATTTGACTCACTGAATATTTTTATACTCACCTATTAGTGATTCAATATTTTTCAAGTCAGGAGAAAGGTGAAACATAAGCTAAACACAATAAACTAACCTATTTTTTCTATAGCCGTAATTTGCATCTATAACCACATATGTAGTGTTAACTTCATGGGTGTGCAATCAATTGTCATATTAAAGTTCTCTTCTTTGAAGCCATATTAGTTATTTATTGTTACTTACGCACACATGATTTTCTTGCATGTTTCGAGACATTGGAAGATAGACCATGTTAAGAAATACGAATAGTGTCTGCCTTGTGAGTTTTGAAGTGATTTTCACGTGTTTTGATTGCTGCAGTTCACATGAGCTATGTTTTAAGAAAGAAAACTATGCAGGAAAAAAAAACTTTCTTAAGTTCTTTTGAGCTCTGATACTAATGGACAAACAATAGATTTGTCTGAATGTAGTTTATTTGTCAAGGCAAAGAATGATGTCACTCATTTGTCAGCTCTTAGCATTCAACCAAATGGCTATTGAAACAAGAAGTTGAGCTGTATTAGTTTTATGATATGCTTTCTTTCGATAGATATCCATAATCCCGAGAAGGAAGATGAGCTTGAACAAAGCACTGAGGTTTAGAAAACTTTCCTAGCACAATTGAAGTTTGTGTGCAAAAAGGACTGATGGAAGCCAAAATGTTTGAATTTGAATTTGATGGATGATTAGGAGTTAAAAGAGCTTGAGATCCAAGATTGATTTTTCTTTCAGGCTTCTGTCATTAATTATATACCAAGTGTTGTAATTCATTTGCAATTCTCTCAAATAAAGCTGATAGAGGAAGAAGAATTATCTGTTGATCAGAATGATGCCTTCAAGGTGAAATTTATTGAAGATGTTCAATTATTTATAGGTTCTCTATGTTTTAAGTTACTAATATTGAATATGATTTATTTTTTTTCTCACCTTGGGAGTTTATAAAAAAGAAAGTTAGAGAGGCAAGAAAACTAATGGTGTTGGAATTTTTGAGAGAGCAAAACAGAGATAATAAATAAAACAGATTAAAACTGAACTTGCTCTTCAATGTATACATTTTATTGTATCAAGCTGATTAAATACAAGAAAAAAAAGATCCTAATGAAAGAGATTTCTGCATAAAAATCTTAACAACTGATATTTTTATTTAGCTATAAAATTCTTTGATTTAAGGAATTAAATTGAAGTGACTAAGAAAAATAATAACTTCAAATTAAAAAAATATAAATTCAAAACTATAAACTATTGTGAACACTGAATTTTCACACCGCTCAGACTCGTGCCAACCCGACTGACACTCACGAGGCCTCACAACTATCTGCTAAGTATTATCAAGGTTCTATTCATAAACAGGTATTATGGGAAGGCTCGTGAGGTCATGTGATTCAACTCATATAGGACCAGCATTGACTGCTAGGTGCCCTAAGCTTTTGCTCTAATTGTCGAATGGTTGAACTTTGTAGATATTTTTCACTTATAGTAAGTTGTGTGGCATGACTGTGGTGCCCCATGATAATGTTTCATTCGTCAAAGTTTGGACATCTTAGTATCAGAATTTTTAGAGAAACAATAGAAGCCATTTGTAAGATACATTATTGAGGCTTAAAATTTTCAATGTTGCTGCAGATTGTGAAATATTTCAGGCACAATAGAAAATATGTATATTTTCTTTTTCACCTACCAATTGTGGAGAATGTCTGCTCGATTACTTTGATTGAAAGAAGACATCCGTTTATATGTTCTTGATTTTCATTTTATGAATGACTTGCGTTGTCTCTTCGTTATTATTGCATTACTATTATGCACATGTAAAAAAAAGTCTTTCTAACTAGAACTAAAATTTCAAATAATAGTCATTTGAAATAACAAAACACAACTTTATATAGGGAGATACCTCTTATATTTAGAGAATGACCTAAAAATTTTAGAAATGAATAATATAAATTAGAGGCTAAAAAATTAATTTCTCAAAATAAAAAGGTTATTTTATTAATTTTAATAAATTTCAAGAATTAAATAGTAATTTAACTTAAAAAATTTAAAAATTAAAGGATAAAAAAGAAAAAATAAAAAAATAAATAATACATTATTAGGGACTAAAAAATAATTTTTCAAAATAAAAAAATTATTTTATTAATTTTATAAATTATAGGGGCTAAATAATAATTTTACATTAAAAATTTTTAAAATTAAACAATAAGTCTGCATTTAACTTTATTAAAATCATTTTTTTTTTTAACATTCAACTCATTTTTATATTAATTTATTTATATTTTTTTAAAATAATTATTTTATAATTATATTTTATTTAAAATAACTAATAAATACCCTTAGAGTACTGCTCTATTTTATTTGATTTTACTTTTAGCATTTGAACAGTCCATGGTTTTTTCACTTCATGTAACTTTGTTTCATACAATTGGGTTGGGTATTTTTCTTTCAATGTAGAATTTGAGAGAATTAATGATACGAGTGGGTGATACTTTTTAAGAGTGTTTATAATTCATTACCAAAAATTTATAATATGTATGTGCTGTTCATATGCGAATAAAGAATGTGAATCTTATAACTAATGAAATAAAAATAAATAAATTATCATAATCGTATAGTGGATATATAAATATACAAATTTCTTTCACTTATCTTTAATAATACAAGTAACATTTAGAATATTTTATTATGAAGTTTCAAAATATCCTCGAATTTTAAAGGTCGATTTTATAAAAATTTAAAAAATTTATTTAAAATATTATTATTGTTCTTAATTTAAATAATAAGTATAATTAAATCTCGGATACTTATTTCATGATTATATTTTAATTTGCCGAATATATAATTTAAGTTATGTAAAATACATAATAAACATTTACAATTTAAATTATAACTATATAACAATAATTTAAATACGTGAATCCAGGACTAGTTCAATATAAACTTCCAAAGGAAATGTAATGCTCATATGATTAATGGTAATAGCTAATGATTTTCCTAACAGCAGTCTAACTTTTTCTATAGCATGTTCAGATATAAAATATCATTTGAATTAAATATAAAATATTGAATGAGCTTAATTGAACTCTTTAATTTCAATAGTTAACTTTTAAAATTAACAATCCCGAGATAATATAAACTTCTAATATTTTTAATATAATATTAGAGTAACAAAAAATCTCACATAAATTAAATATAATATATTAAATGAATTAAATATAATATATTAAAGGAGCTTATAACCATGCAGTAAGAATACAGCATGCAGACAGAAATTCTCCTATAAGATTTAGTTGTGATAGTGTTCTAACTTGATTTACCTAAGATTCAAACATGCCTTTTATATATATATATATATATATATATAAAGCTAAGCTGCAAATCTTCCAGGTGCAGAATCCCAATCTAATAGGAAATTTTCCTTCCATTGCTCTAATACTATTTCAATTGTGGCCTGAGCTAATCATATAACCTAAAAGCCAATAGCGTCTTTCCTGTGTAAGTGGGCAAATTTTTCAGAATTAGATTACTTATCAAAACTTGCAGTTTGGGTATTGAATTTCACTAAGATGTAAAATGTCAAATCTTACTAGAAAAATTCAATGAATATTAATAAAAATTCAGACAATAAAACAAATATTTATGAATTTAAACAATTTTTAAGTAGCTAAAAAAGAAATCCTTTTTACCCTTTTCTTGGACCAAAGAAGATGTCATTACCCAGAAAAAAATCCTTAGTACCAAAACTTAGAAAACCACTCAAAAATAGTGTCATGTAAGGCTACTTCTAATCAATCACAAAATTTGAGATACAAAGGGAAGAGCTCTAATCACTAAATAACCAAATATGAGAAGCAAACAAGAGTTTACACTTCACCAGACTGAAAAACATTCTCGGTCTTGTATTACTAGTAGGTATTTATTTAAAATCCTCAGTTGCTTGGATTAATTCCTAGACTAACAACATCTTCAGCCTACTCCTAATTTCTTCAAACACCAATGTGCCATGCATGCTCTGAAAATTTTGACTAATCAGCATGAACCAATTTGATAATCTAGAAAAACAGCCTGAATTACGAGCGCTCACCATCCAAATGCCATTATCTTGCTGCTAGCTGAAAACATTATTTACATTCTAATCAGCATCTTTTGCAGGAAACGGTACGATAAGAAAATTTGGTTTGACGTGGAATCACAAAGTTACAACAGAAAGGACAAAACTGTCATTAGAAGGTCTGAAACCTATACCAGTATGCATGTATAAACAACAAACCAAAGTCGATTAAAAAAATCAGTTCCAATTCCAAAACAATAAAATATTCAATAATACATTAAATAAATCACATAATCAGTGAAATTGGTCCAAATCAGAATGTCTTTCCAGGCACGTAGATTTTCTCTTTCACAATCCCCTAGAAAATTACAAGCCATATATTGGAGAAGAACTCTATATAAAGCAATGAAGCAGCCCTCTTAGTCCATCAATCCTAGCAGCTACCACTTCCCATGGCACTCTCAACTCAATACCGATGCATCTCCTTGGCATTGATCTTTATTTTTGGAGCTTTGGTTTCTCAAGCAATAGCTCGATCTCTCCAAGATGCATCAATGAATGAGAGACATGAAGAATGGATGGCTCAATATGGACGTGTATACAAGGATGCAAATGAGAAGGAGATGCGTCGCAAAATATTCAAGGAAAATGTAGAACGTATAGAGTCATTTAACAAAATTTCAGGCAAATCATACAAGCTAGGCATCAATCAGTTCGCAGATCTTACTAACGAAGAGTTCAAAACCTCAAGAAATAGGTTCAAGGGCCATGTGTGTTCTCCACAAGCAGGTCCTTTCAGATACGAAAATGTTACTGCAGCACCAACATCCATGGACTGGAGAAAGAAAGGAGCAGTCACACCGATCAAGGACCAAGGCCAGTGTGGTAAGTGCTAACTTTCTACTAAAACACAACCAAATTATTGGTAAGTAAATTCTAGATAGATTATTGATGAATGAAACTGCATACAGGATCCTGCTGGGCATTCTCAGCAGTGGCTGCAGTAGAAGGAATTACTCAGCTATCAACCGGTAAATTGATCTCACTTTCAGAGCAAGAACTAGTTGATTGTGACACTAAGGGAGAGGACCAAGGCTGCCAAGGTGGCCTAATGGATGATGCATTCAAATTCATTGAACAAAATAAGGGACTAACCACTGAGGCTAATTATCCTTACGAGGCATCTGATGGAACATGCAACACCAACAAGGAATCCAACCATGCAGCAAAGATAAATGGTTACGAAGATGTGCCAGCCAACAATGAGGCTGCCTTAATGAAGGCTGTTGCAAAGCAACCAGTCTCTGTCGCAATCGATGCTAGTGGTTACGAGTTTCAATTCTATTCAAGTGGCATATTTACAGCAGATTGTGGAACAGAACTAGATCATGGTGTTGCTGCTGTTGGGTATGGAGTCAGCAATGGAATAAATTATTGGCTCGTGAAAAATTCATGGGGCAAGCAATGGGGTGAAGAAGGGTACATAAGGATGCAAAAAGACATTGAAGCAAAGGAAGGACTCTGTGGCATTGCAATGCAAGCATCTTATCCCAGTGCATAAAGTGAAGATCACTACAATCACAACAAAACTATCTAAAGTGAAGAAGAGATCACAACAAAACTATCTAATTAATATATATATAACACAATGCGTCTATGCCTGGTTTCATTAATTACTATCCTGTGTGGTTGTACATAACCTCAGTAGCAAGTGTACATACAGTCCTCGTACAAGATACGAGTTTGTATATCTGCAGTTATCATATAATATGAATGTTGATATTTTATGTTATGCCGCTGTCTAGAATATATTTGCCTAACTTGTCTTTCAATGATGTTCTATATCATAAAAAGGATGTAAAACTCTAAGAACTTTAAAATGCCTCAGGAAACATTTGAACTTTTAAGAGAAGTGACAAGTGCAAGAAATACATTAGAAACTTCAAGTCAAGGTAAGAGTTCTTCTGAATTCTAACCTTTAAATTGTAATGTCTCAGTTTAGACTCGTACATCCACAAGAAAATAAGTATTAACCATAAATTAGCATATTGATTCTCCTAATCTGCCTTACAAAAGTTAGGAGCTAATCATATTCCTATCTGATTTCTGGCAACACCCATAGGTTTTCCTTGTATCTATCTCTATCGCACAAATTGAATGTTTCTTCCAAGCTGTTGATAAGATGGAAAACTAAATTGGCACAATTCTCAGAAAGATTATGGAATCAATAGAATATGGAGTGGTGGTTTATGGGAAAAGAACGGGTCAATTTTGTTACAAAGCTTTTCAAACAAGGCCAAAAAGAGCTCAAAACAGTCAGATCCAAATACTTGCATACAAGAGTTATCTTAACTAACCAAAAGAAAGGTTTTTGCTAATTTTATTAATACCTCAAATGAAAACTCCACTTGTTCAGGATGATATATTTTGCTCTTAATTTCTTTCAATATGCAACCAGAGAACAACTCTGGCAACCTATTAGACTCTCTGCACTTTGTACTACATCAGCCTTGTTTCATAGATCATCTTAGAAATGTCGGGAGCTTATATAGTCATGAGAGTGTTAATCTCAAAAGCTAATTATTGAGCTTGGAGAGCTCAATTATAAAACCATTCAATATCCTGTATTGAATCCATGTGGGATTAATTATATCTTACACTCCCTCTTAAGTGACAACTGAGCCAAGATTCAGTTGAACTAAGTTGATTGAATTGAAAGCCCAACAAGGACGAAAAAAATAAATTTTAAAATCCATGATCGGCAAAACAAAATTGAAAGAAACCCACCACGGGTAAGAATTAAAAGTCCATCACCGGGCAAAACACAATTGAAAGAAACCCACCATGGGTAAAAATTAAAATCAAACTAAACACGGAATATTCCAAAAATTGAAAGAGAAATTGAAATCTCAGTAAGAATTATGATTTAACATGGATAGGTATATGGATCATTTTTGTACCATGGGAAGAAAATATGATCTTTATCAATACACGACAAGAATAAAAGTTGAACTGATATTCTTGTCAGCTTCTTGCAAACTCAACTGGTCTTGTTATGTTTCTATGGTTAATTCACATAATCACAAGCGCATATCTTAAGACTTTCGCAATATCGAACACAATGTGCTCCCTTTAACTTAAAAATGCACTTGCTCCATGCCAGTATTATATAGAACTAGATCTAGGATTTTTTTACCTTTGCCTTTCTAGGCAACCAAACAATTTGAAGTTAAATATCCAGCACTATGATCAATTGCACTAATTTCAAGATTGAAATCAAACTCTAATTCAAGAAAAAGGACCGACTAGATAACCATGAGAAATCATATTTTCTTCATTTTGTAAATATGCATACATAGTACATCTATACCATAGTACACTTAAACACAATGATATTAAAATAGTGCACAGAATAAAGAATAAAAAAGTGGGCCTTGCCTCTCCTCGAGTTAACAAACATAGTAATCAAGTATAGTTGAAGCGACACTAAGGAAAACCCAACAAATTATGATTACGCTTTTTTACAGGAACTAGTCAGTTAATGTGATCATACAAAACCAAGTAATAAAACTCAAACACCACTATTTCATTTAAAATTAAGCTTATAATACATCATTTCCTAAATATGTAATCAATTAAAAAAGCTACTTACACATGGTTAACTAACATAAGAGTAAGGGTAATTTATGGCCAAAAAACAGTCCAGTACAAGTCTCATATAACAGAGGCAATTAGTCATTACCTCTGTATTTTGCTTTGGCCGTTGCCTCTGTATTTGGCTTTCAACACATAAAAATGTCCAACCAACTTTGCCTTCATCGTGTCACTTAGGATTCCATGAACTGAGAGGGTGGTGGACTTGTTTTTGTCTTCTCAGGACCTGCAAATTTTGGTTTTATAAGAAACATCAAGCAAACTTACTGACATGGCCACATATTATTACCTGAACTCCAAGAAAGTCAAGAAAAGATTCCAAGAAACATACCATAAACCCCACGAATCTCCACTTCTCGCCATTCTTGGACAAGGGCACAGCAGCAACACATCAAATGCGAGAGAAAATCATCAACAAAGCCTCCCTGAAAAAGGATAGAAAAAGAAATGAAAAGTAAGGCACAATATTTTGGAAATTCAATCTAAATTAAAATGAAGATTAGCCATGAGTTTGAATAGTTCTCAGTGAATTCCCAATAAAATGCCACTTTGGCGTAAGCAAGAACAGAAGGCATAAGAATATTTTGGCAAAAACAATTAGAAATCCCTAACTATCCGGATTTTGCTACTGAGCTCTCAAATTTAGAATGGATTCTCTTCAATCCCTCAACTTCTTAAGCTTCTTTTATAGTCAATCTTATCAAGTGTTAATTTAATGGATGTACACGTTTACTAGAATTTAATGGATGCTGAATTTTCCAAAAAAAAAGGTAAATTATCTAGTAAAAGCTTTACAATTGGGTATGTGAAGAAGTCCTAAGATCAAATTCCAAGGCTAGCAACTCTCTCATAGCTTAAAAAAAAAAAAAAAAGGTAAGTGTTCTATTTCTAATTAGGACCCAAAATGAATTTGGAGGATTTGTAACATGTGGTTAATTGGGATTTATCAATGTACATTTTTTTTTTTAATGTATCTTCAATTAAATATTAATTTTTCATTAATTTTATGATTTTTGCAATAGCTCTTAGCTCTTCAATTAAATATTAATTTTATAGTTAAACATAAAATAGTATGTGAGGAGAGTATAGCATATGTATATAGGAGGGAAAGGTAACTTAAACTTGGAACATTGTCCAAATTGAGAAATGCACCTTTTCCAGTATACGGGTGCGTATTATCAACTATTAAACTTGTAGAAAACAATTATTCCAAAAGTTAGCCCGGTGGACTAAGGTTTGATTTTGAAGGCTACATTATAAATTAGGGGTGAGTATTCGATCGGTTAGATTTGAATCAAACCAAAATTTTACAAAACCAAATTAACCTAACCAAAATTTTTGAATCAAACCGAACCGAACCGATTGAAATAAATTCGGTACAGTTCGGTTTTCAGTTGGTTTTATTTTTTACTCACCCTATTATAAATGAGGATTATTGCTCATTTACGAATTTCTTGATCCTCGCATGTACTCTTAAGGTTGCGTTATCAATGAGGATTTTTTATCATTTATGAATCCCCTAATCCGGCTTGGATGGTCTACCTCGTTAATTGAAAAAAATCCCATCCCAACACTAAAAAAAGTCTTATATACAAAGAAGTCCACATATAAATTAATAATTAGTACAAAAAATAATTAAAAAAATCATATTCTTTATCATATATATATATATAACTTAAGAGTTGTTTATAAAAATTTTCATCGTTATGTTAAATAATTCTCTAAAAAACTAAACTTATATGTTGTCACCTCATCAAATTTTTTTCATGTAATTGTACTTTTGTGTATCATAATTAAAATTTAGATAGATTAATAAATATAATATTTTATTATTATTTTTTCAACTAGACCATGTACCCATATAAATTCTTTAAATTATTAAAATTATCAAAAGCTAATATTTAAATAAATAAATAAATAATAGTTCATGTATGTAAAATATCTCATGCAAAACACAAGTCCGCGACTAGCTTTTACAACACCATGAACTTGTACCTTTTGTCAATTTGAAAAATTCTCTCCATAAGTAATTTTATAAATTGATATAGATATTAATAATTGCTATATGGGTATACAGATTTCTTAAGAAGAGGATATAATACCCCAACATAATATAAACATTAAAAAAAAGGAAAAGAAAAGTAAAAGTGAAAACAAATGTTGTATAATAATTTTCTAGGTTGGGCGGAAGAACAAAACTGAACTCTTGCTTTTGGCTCCCATGAGAATTAGATAGATTGGTAGTTTAAGGAATTTTTACATCGTTAGATTGACAGGTTTATGAATATTTGTAAGGTTAGGCTCATAAAAGTTTTATTTGTAAATAATAATTAGACAATGTCCTTTAATTTATAGTCCACTCAAAAAGTTTTACCCCTTAATTGCTTATATATATATACTTATGTACACACACATAATAGATATATAGATTTATTTCCCTATTGGTATGAACTTCCTCAAGGTTTTTATCCAATATTTTATATTTTGGAGATAAATTCATACTTAATAACAAAAAACAAAGAGTTAAAGGCTCATAACCCACACTTTTAGCTCATGTACTCAAGAACTAAATAAATATAGTTCATGGGCAATGTGATGGTTTTAGCCAATATCTTTTAGGTGTATGTAATTAACTCCCATTTAGCTATTATAAGTTTAGTTGCAAAAAAAATTTCATAGCAATATACTTATAATCCTTCTTTAAAGCACTGGACAAAAGGCCTTGACTTCAACCATAATCTTGCTCGAGAGATCTAGGCACACAAACAGGGGACAACTTTTTATTTTTTATTTTTTTTTTTCTCATTTCCCTAATCCATGAAGCATTTGCAAAAAAAAAAATCATAATTTTGTAGTGAGATAGAGGAACTACCGTGATATTCAACATTTTGCGAAGCTTCCTTCTGATGCAACAAGTATAGCAACAACATGACAGTACCAACGAATATGCCAGCAATTCATTGCATGCTTCCGCTGAAGCTGAAATCATGAAAACAAAATTTCCCTACATAAGCTTCAAAAAATATCAAAAGCATGCATAGTATTCTCATGATATAGTATCATTGCAGTTAAAGTAATCTTTAAATAATTTGGAGCAAAATAGTCGTGATAGCATAAAGTTTAATTTAAATTGTGATTTGACGAAAGGAAGTGAGGAAAAATGTTTAGGGCAAAGTCCTCAATAAATTAAGTCAAAAGTTTATTAAAATACATCCACCCCATATTACTTCATTCATGACATTTGTGCCTAATTCACGTAAAAATTAATAATAATAATAATAATATAAAAAGCCAAAAAACCTATGGGATAATCTTATAGTACAACAGTTATTTTTTATCCTGTAAATAAAAAATCACAACTAATATCAAAATTATTGGATGAATTTTCACAATCTAACTCGATCTCTGATTTCAAATCCAACTTTACATTCCTCTCAATCTCTTCATCTAAATTAATTCTATGCATTTTTATTTTATGTAATATGAATGGAAGTTTTAAATATTGACTTGCGACAGATTATTTTATTTTATAAATGTTATGATTACATGTTCAATTAGCTACCCATAACTTTTATGGTTTCTACATTATGAATGTTTGGTAGGTATTCAGTTGATATTACTATTTTAGTATCAGATAGTACATCAAATTTTATTTGGATGCCAAATTTAACTTCAAAAGAATATGTAAACATAAAGAAGTAAAATAGTAAGGTAAAAATATTAGTCATTACAATAAAAAATGGATGGGAATGAAAATTTTGACAACCTTTATACTGTCTTCTAGATAAGGATAAATCCAAGGCATTAAAATGCAATTCACCCAAATATTTATAGTGGAGCATTAAAAGACCAAATTTCAAGTGACTGGAACACCATCAAGGATTTACACCTACAAATTTGCATGCAACACTGTAACAACTAGACAACTGAATTGAGCTTTAATCTAAATTGGAGTTAGCTTACATGGTTCAAGCTGCATTGTCCTGATGGTAAAGTTTCAGTATAAATTAGAGCCACTTACACGTGTGCCTGTTTGTAGCCACAGTAGCAATTTTTGAGATAGTGCCACAAGGATAGAAGAATGTCTTCAGACCTGCAATTTGAGAAGGATGATTAGGAAAGAATCAGAGAACAAAGGATTGGCAAACATAAGGTCTTTTGGTAGCAGGCCTTGGTCATCCAAATAGTCATTGTCTTCATCCCAAGAAAAGTTGTTTGGGCACAAAAACACAAGAACAGAAAATATTAAAAAGAGAAAAGCACACAGAGATATACATGGTTTTGCCATTGCTTTTCAAGTATTGATATCCTAAGCACATGCATGTGAATGTAGAGAGAGACCCTAAAAATAAATTTTGAGTCAAATTACCCAAGAATACATGAAATCATTGCATGGTCCATTAAAAATCCTTTCTGGTCACTTCTTCAAATTTTTCGGATTGTGTTATATAGTGGATTTAGTCCATAGTATTTGAAGGCGGACAAAAACCAAGACATAAATTTCACAAGTGCACTCATCACATGTGCTGTTGATAGTCATACAAAAGCAGAACAGTTTAGTATAACTACTTGAACCATATGAGAGGAAACTTTCACGTACAATTTTGAAGGGGAAAGACCCTATAGGACCCTATCCCAACTTTTCCTTTGTTAGGACCATAGGTAAAACACCTACTGTCTTACAATTATGAGGATCAGTCGAATATGAAAGCCAAACCTTGAAATACAATATTCCATTATGTTAGTAACCACAAGTAGCACATTGAATTTGTTAGTTATTTCTTCACTTTTTATCAGTTATTTCGTGAGTAGTCAAGGTTGAAACCTCTAACAGCACACTGCAATAAACACCGACGGGAAATTAAACAGTCAAGATGTAGGCTACATCTCATGTTATACATAATGAGAGGATAACATATTGACAAAGAAGTTATCAGACAGCAAGAATATATGATGCTGACAGCTAAGAACCTCTTAGAACTAGAATGGACTATCAAACAAAGAAATCAATAATTGAAAAGCAATGTCAAGGACAATTATTGTTATTACTACTAAAATAAAATTTTCCAGAAGATGTGAAAGCAAATGATCATCTCAGAGGACATACACAGAGAAGGTTCTGAACAACAACCAAGTAAATCAGCACGCCATTCTTCATGTCGATAGGAACCTCTATGTGAGAGCAGATCATCTCCTGATGAAATTGAAGATGTGTTTCTGAACAGAAAAGTATAACATCAGATTTCTTGAATGCGCTTGCTTTACAACAGCTAAATGTTGTAAACTGAATAAAGCATGCAAATGATCAACTCAACTCAACCTTAATCCCAAAATTAATTAGGGTCAGCTATATGCCTTAATCCCAAAAGCATGCAATTGATCATTTGGAAATCTTATGCCAGGATTAAAAATGATTAAGAATTGAAACCTTTTTCCATTTTAGTATTTCCAACTCAGAAATGTTACATTTCAGAGTTTCAGAACAGACCAAACAGAGAAATCCTATGGCATGCAAATTCTGACAACACTTTTATGGTATTAAACAACAATCTGGCAACCAAACAGACTGTTTTCTGAAAAAATCCCAATCTAAAAGAGACACTTCTGTTCTACTTAGCAGTTGCAATGAAATATCCTTTACCCAATGAACATTTCAAACCCAAAGTTTCTCAATATATTATGTTGTTGGTCTATCAGACAGACCAAAAGAAGATGCCAAAAAGTGCTATAACATGCATAGATGTCAGTGCCATACTAAGCATACTGCAACTATGGTCACACTTCATATACGTAGATTAAAGGCAACTAACCTTGAAGTTGTGCGAGAATCACTTTTCTTATGATAGGTTTCATCATATGAATGATTTTTCTCACTAACATCTGAATAATTGGGCTCCAGTTTCTTGGAAGCTTGTACAGGTGAACTCTTCTGTGGAAGAGAATTCACAGCAGCTGCTTCTGTAACATCAATCAAATGTTGGATAACTTCACATTGGCTCACATCCAAATTAGCTTGTGATCGTTGTAATTCAAGCTGAAGCTTCTCATTTTCCTTTTGAAGAGCTTCATTAAAACCCAGGTTTGGGTAAGAACAAGAAAGAGTCTTTTTCAACACCATGGTCTGATCTTTCACGGGATCTGGTTTCAAGATCACATCTTGCACCTTTCTATCCTCTTCATCTAATGTGTACTCATGTTGATCCTTCTCAATATCTTCCAGTCTCTCCTGCAATAACAATAAAAAGTTAATTGGCTTAGATGGAGCCATACAGATACAAAATGCAGACAGTAAAAGCAAAATGGCCCTAAGCACGCTGAATATATTTGTCAAGTTCTGTACAGATTTGGGACAAGAGTAGATAATCCACAATTTAAAGGAAAAGAAGGGCAAGATAAAAAGAGTTCCCTCTTTCTTTTCCCCTTTTTATTATTTTGTGGCAAAGGAATGCAGTTAGATTAAACTTAACTTCTTTCTTTCGAAAGTAGTATTATCCATGATAACATCATAAAAGTAGGAACTGGGAACAGAAAATCTGAGGTGCAGCCAAAGTTCCAAATCATAAACGTCATCAACTGAACCATATTGACTGCAGATTTTTCAGTCCAGATACTTATTGGCTGATAAAAGACCATCCCATCAAAGAATTAAAATCACTAGAGAAATCTCTCTCTCTGTAACACCCAACAAAGCATATCAAAAATTCATGGCAGAACTGCTTGCACTCATCCACAGATGCAGCTGTCCACAGACAGTTAACAAGATACATCAGAGACCTAAAAGTCCAGAACAATGGGTTCCATTTCCAATTCCCTTTGACATTAATACCTGCCAAATTTTGAAGCTCCACTTTGACACTATCCTTGTGTAAGCCTACGTAAATATTTAGTCACATTTACTTCCTTTGTTAAATGTGTTTAGGAACACCCAACGCACCCATAAAGGAAGACAACAAAACAATCCTATATCTTGCAGCATAAAAAAAATCTACAATCAGTAACAAAGAAAGAAAGATACAAGAGATCAAATCTACCATCAAGATGGCTATGCAAACAAGTAATGGAGGAGAGTAGAATAACATATTTCCATTTGAGATTTGTCATGAGACACTTAGCTGACATAAATTCCTAGATCAATTCCAGTGTTAGAGTAAGGACAAGAGATCCAATTAAGAAAAGAAACAAAGACAACAACAATTATTCACTTAACAGAGATAATAATAGAAAATAACAGCAAAATAATAACAAAAACAAAAATAATTGATATTTACCCTGACACGAGCATTATCCACGAGAGTAATGAGAGGAACTAGCCGCAAGTACCGGTCGATCTCATTCTGAGCCTTTCTGAATTGGTAAACGATATTCCAACCCATAGCAAGCAAATAGAGATAGCTCCTATCTTGACAACTATTGATCAATATGTAAGACCTTCTCAAGGCTTCTTCAAGTTGTTCCAAAGGCTCCCTTGTTTCTGGGTACTTCTTAAGCTCTGAGATCTTAAGCTGCTCCAATAAGTTCCCAATCAACTTAAGATGCTGCGCAAATTGCCTGCAGTTCTTCTTGTGCATTCGCGCTGTCCTCGCCGCCTTCACTATCATCCCAATTAGCCGCACAGCATCGAGACCCGTAAGCTGGGCTACATTCGCAATCTCCCCAAAATGATCCCACGATGACATCTTCACCTCTCAATCAATGCAACTCAAAAATCCTGGTTTTCACCAAAAACTCACATTAATCACTCGAAAACTTCAGACTCTACCAAATTTGAAAAAAATTCAATTCATTATACCTCTTTTAAGCTAATGAGCTTAACATTTGCTAGACCTTTTGAAGTTTCAGACTTTCAGTAACTAGCATTGCTAAATAGAATGCCAGAGACAAATCAACAGTGAAAAACTAGAACTAGAGCATGAGATTATTTTTTTTATCGCAAATTTTTCCGGTTTGAAGCCGGATCAAGATCAACTGCTTCTCCTCCAGTAAATCTATTTGGAAACCACATGGCCATTTCTGGAGATCTTCAACTTCCATAAGCCATAACAAAGAAAACTGAAGAAGAAGGAAGAGTCCGTTTCAACTTTCAACTGCCAAAAATTTAGAAAATAAAAGAAAAATGAAGATTATTCATTACGTTTCTTGACTCGCTTAATAATATAATAAAAAAGTGAACGTTCAAACGAGAATCAAAATTAAGTAATGAAATAGAGAATTAAAGTTTCAGAGAAAAACTTTCCATTAAAGAAAGTTCTTCAAAAATGTTCGTGAAAAGTGAAACTCTCACCCACTCACTCACTTACCTTCTCTAATGTTTCTATTAAGAAAAAAGAAAGTCAAAATCCGTAAGAAGAAGAGCATTGAATTCTGAAATTAACAAGCATTGCTTTGCTAAACAAAACTCAAAAGTCGAGCTCCTTCTCTTTCTTCTTCTTCACCTCTTCTTCTGGGAATAGACTTTGGAGCTAATTCAGCACAAACAAAGAGCTCTCTCTCGCTCTCTCTCTCAGTTTCGGTGGCATTTGTCTGTGCCTTTTTCTTCATGCGTTCGCACAAGTCTTTGGCATCAAGTGCCACAAAGAAAAATAAGGATTTTGGTTATTGGAGAGGTGGTGGAGCAAGTTTAGATTAAAGTACGAAATTACCCTGTTTGTTGTTTTGAAATTCAACCTAAATTGAATCAAACCAAACCAAACCAAAATGATTGAATTAAATTTGATTTAATTCAATTTTTTATTAAACCATTTTTTCTCACCCCCTATTTATGCAATGTTCACGGAGGGTGTAATGGAACAGGGTTGACAGTTGGGGATGTTTTTATTATGGGAAGTGTAAAATATAATAAAGAGAGAGGCAGCTGGCAAATTGTTGTGCCTTATGAAATTGAATGCGTTATCTTATACGGATACGGTGATTTCCGAGTATATGGCTATCTCTACATGTGCCATTATCGTCTTGTGCTCACAAGCTACGGCTATAATCCTTCTTTTATTCATTCCTTTTTTTCCCTTTAAAATTCACCTTCTAAATGAAATTGCATTTTACGAATTATAGTTACAACTGAAATATTAAATTTGTCTGTTTAATAATAAATTAATATTTTTTTTATATTTTAAATATAAAATATCAATTTTTCTAATAAATATCTTAAAAATACTCGTTAAAAATGATTATTTTAAATAAAATATAATTATAAAATAGTTATATTAAAAAAATATAAATAAATTCATATAAAAATAAGCTGGATGAAGAAAAAAATATTAATAAAAATGTATTTCATTACAATCACTATCATCGTAAATAATAGTCAAAATTTTTACTTTTCACTTATTTATTTTATTTTTAAATTTATTTATTTAAAATTATCTGAATTTTTAATTTTAATAAATATTTTTAAAATACTCATTAAAAAAATAATAAAATAATAAATTCAATTCAACATATCAAATTATATTTAACTTGATAAAAAAAATTAATCCAGTCCAAACACCTTTAAAAATAGAGTAAATATCAAGTATGAACTATTTTGATATGGGCAATAAATCTAATACTTTGTTTAGTGCACTAATTATATAGAGAAAATAAAAAGAAATTAAATTTAAAAAAATAAAGAGAAAAAAAAATTAATTTACTTTATGTTATTTGGATATCTTAATTACATAGGAAAAAAAAATGGAGTGAAATTTATAATACATTTATTTTTCTAACTTCATTTTAGGTAATATTTTGTAAAAAAAAAATAAGAACATTTCTTTCACCCTTTTAAGCAAATAATTTTTCTCTATTTTCTTCTAAAATGAAAAAAAAAAATTAGAAAAAATTAAATTTCCTTTCATTTCTCTTTTTTTGTTCTCCTATTAACTAACCAAAATATAAGTTATTTCTTCTCTTTCTTTCTTTCCCTAACCCACCCTTCGGCCCATTGTTTTGCAGTCTCTGTGCCTTTCACCTCCCAAAAAAAAAAGGGCATCAAAGACAACAGCAAGAGTAGTTAGGCATAGGCATTGGGGTGAGGAAAAAAATAAAAAAAAAGAGAAAACCAAAAATTCATCTGAATTAAAGTAATTTTATCCATTTGATTTAATTTAATTCAATTAATTTTTTTAAAATTTCAGTGAATTTAATTTTCTTCAAAAGAAATCAAAATAATTCAACATATCAAAATATATATGTATATTATATTTATATATATTTATTTATTTATTTAAAAATATATATTTTTAATAATTTTATATTTATTTTATTTAAAAATCGAAATAATCAAAGAATCGAAATGAAATATATCAATTAAATTTGATTTAAATATTTTTTATTCGATCAGCTCAATTTAATTTAATTTCTAAAAATTCTTATGCTATTTTTAAAAAATTCAATTAGATTTTAAACTAATGGGGTGTTTGGTAGAGCGATAACTAAATGTGCGATTGGTATAAAAGTATAATTATCAAATCGCCAATCGTTAAAAACAGTTTATAGCTGTTTATAAAATTTACCGATTAAAAAGAAATTTTATTATAATCGGAGTTTTTAGTTGACCAACCAAACATTATAAATTTTTTCAATTAGCGACGCGTATATTAGCAATCAGCAATTAGAGATGTTTAGTTGGTCAATCAAACAGCCTCTAAATCCAACCATTACTTAACTCTAATTGGGCACCGATTGCTCACCGCTAATTAGGCAGGTAGAAAAACAGTACAAAACGATAAAAAATGGAAAATGAAAAATGTAACAAGGAAAAGAAAGGGCAGTAGCGTCAATCACGAGCCCATATTAAAAGCAGTTATCTCCTCTTCAAAAAAAAAGAAAAAAAAAAAACATTCATATTCTAGTGGTGACTGCCAACCATGTGTCCTCATTATCGGTACAAAAGCGCACATGCCAACACTATCACACGTGTCTATCTTATCTATTACGCTCTGCCTTAATCCATTGGTGGGCTAGTCACTTTCTGTCTCCTCTTGTGAGTTATATGAAGATGCTGAATCTTTGGCTATATTTGTATAAAAATAAAATAAAAAACCCCATTAGCTAATAATAATAAAATATCATTATTACAAGTATATATAATATCTGATTTGTCTTGTGCAGGAGCAGAGCTATATTAAAGATAGAACTATTTGACTAAATATAATGAATTATGAGTTTTGAGTATTAATAATTTTTATATATAGTTTTAAATTTAAAGTTTTATGAATTCATAAATTTATTTTTTATTTAATTTAAGATTATAATTATATTAGATAAAGATTAACTAAAATTTTTAAAATTATTACTTACTAAAAAAGTATTTTGATTTATTTAAAATATAAATGAAATATTGTTTTAAAATTTAAAAAATACTAAATTATTTTTTGAGTATTTGAGTTATTAATTCAAAATATCATTTTAAAATTTAAAAATAGAAAAAATTTAAATTAGATATTATAATTTTTTTTAAACGATATTTTTAAAACTCTATTTTCAAAATAAAATTTATATCCAAATATTCTTAAATTAAAAAATCATTAACGTCTTTTTTAACTTTTTATTTCTTCAAGCTTAGATCGGTGATTTTAAAATTTTGTAGTATCAAATATCTTTCTTTTTTTACTTAGATATTTTTTTTTATTATTATTTTTGCTTAATTAATTAACTTTATTTATTTGCTCAAATTAATATTTTTTCAGTTTCACAATAAATATTTTAATTTTTTTTAGAATGTCTCAATTCAATTATCTCATTTATTAATTCAAACTATATTTTATCTTAATTTTACAATAATACTCTTATTAAAAAATATGTTGAAAATTATAAAAATTAATTAAAAAATATATAATATGAGAAAATTAAAAAGATGGAGAGAGATTAAAGTAATTAACGAATTAAAATAATATAATCTTGTTTCATTTTAGATGTGCATTAAGAAATTTAGTTATATTCAGTTTATTATATTAATTTTATCATTTTTTCTTAAAATATCCTTGTTTAAAGTACTCATATGATATACTTTTCTATTTTTTTTATTTTTTAATATTTGTAATAATTAAATTATTCACTTTAATTAATTATCATAATATTAATCATGTATTTAATAACCCAGCATTTAATAAATTTAAATAATTCTTGTATGGAACATTAAAAAACTATTCTATCAAATTTATAATTTCAATATAGAAAAATTAAAAAAATGTGATAATATTAATGTGAATTAATGAAAGAAATATTTAATAATTATCTACTAAACTAAAATATAAAAAAGTAAAATAGATTATAATTTAAAACGGACGAAAAAAGAAAATAAAAATATCTTTTTGAAAAAAAATAAATGAATTAGAAATGTTAAAATAATAAAAAAAAATTAATAATCATTTTACAATTAAAATATTTATTATATGATATGTTATGTTATTTTTCTCTTTTTTGTAAAGTATGTAAATTAGTATTTAAAAAAAAAAAAACTCATTTATATTTTTTATTGGATTTTTGAAAAATTTCAGGTAAAACTATTATAGATGAAAAATATCAAGTTCTTTTTTGTCATTTTTTTAGATACATGATTTTATGTAAACACTTATTATTATATTTTAATGTTAATTAATGATAATAAATTTTTATATAATATATATTTAATAATTTATATATGTAGAAAATTATTTTTTAAAATTTTTATGATGGTAAATAAATTTGCAATAAACTTTTTAGTCCCTTCAACTAAAGAGGGCAGGCTCCACCATGGTCTTGTGTTGGATCTATTCTATTGCAAATTATTAAGCACTAAGTGGGAGGTTAGGAGATCTCATAAAATAATTTTGGTCATTAAATTTGTTTGTATATTAATCTTATCATTGTATTGGGATTTGGATTGAATTTCTTTTTTATTTGTTGTACGATATGTCCATTTTATTTATTTTTATTTGACTTTAATTGGATTTTCATAATTCTCAAATTTTATTGAACTGATCCAATTTAATAATATTGTCTATAATTTGATAATATTGCCTACTCATTTAATATTTAATTTTTCTAATAAATATTCTTAAGACACTTAACGATGAATATTTATGACGAAAATAGGGATGTCAATTTATGTTAGAAGATCGTATTCGAATTGTGTTGATATATATTTATGACATGATAAAAATCAATATAAACACGACATAATTAATTTATCATATAAAAAATTTAAATATGAATACAATTCACTTAATTAATAGGTAACACCATACGATACGAATAATACATTTAAAATTTTAAATTAATTAATTTTTTATTTTAATATTTAAAAATGATCAAATTTACAAAATTAATCCTTATAATATATATTATTACATAAAATATAATTATATATAAATTTATAAAAAAAATTAAAACAATATTCATATATAAATATTTTATAAATCATAAATATATTCAATTAAATGTATTAACACAATATTATATGTATATTAATAGATTAAGCGTGTCATTTTCGAGTTAGTACGTCAACACAAACATTATATGATTATTTTTGTGTCACAAACGAATCGATATTAATTTGACATTAACACGATAACTGTTAATCTAAACCAGTTAATTTCATATTGGGTTTGTATCGTGTTATTGTGTTGTGTCTAATATTATCGGCCCTACATTACAGAAATATAAATAAATTAATATAAAAAATAAATTGAATAAGAAAAAGAAGAGATATTAATAGAGTTAAATTTCATTACAATTACTATTATTTCAAATAATAGGTCACAATCCTTATTTTTTATTTATTTATTTTATTTTTTAATTTATTTCTTTAATATTGTTTAAATTTTTAACTTTATGGGCATTCCTTAAAAAAAATCGTTAATATTTTTATAATTTTATTAAAAAATTTGTAATTTATTAATTTTACTTTAATTTATAATTACATTAAAGTAGAACATATTAAACGAAGTTAATAATAAAAAATAATATTACATATACATAACTGAAATATAATAATTATAAAGAGAAATTATATATTTATAATTTTAATGTTACACCTTTTTTGGTATTATAAAGGGCAAAAAAAAACCCTAGCGAAAAGGAAAATTACACATTATACAATTTGTCCTACCCAGCTTTACAGCTATCCCCGAAAACAAAACAACCATATCAGACGAGAGTTAAGGAGAATACCCAACTCCTATCAACAAACACCTTAGATTTCGCTTATAAATATAATTTATTTTGAGTGTTAATATTGACACTCCCTATTGGTTTCTGATATCTTTTTAGGATTAATTTTTTTTTTTTTATAAAATAACCTAAAACATTAAATTTTTTCAATCTTTCAAAAATATACTAACTCCCTATTAACGAATATTTTATTATATTAATACTCATTTCATCTAATTTTACTGTTAGTCAATTCTAAAATAATCAACATAGACAATAAAAAAATAAAAATATCATTATCTTTTTTTTTTAATTAATTATATTTTATTTTTATTTTAAAAATTAATTTTTAGAGTTAAAAAATTTATTTTCATATTTTTTGATAAATTTAAAATTTTAAAATAAATAAAAATATTTTTTTAAAAAATATTTTTTATTTTTATTTTTATTTTAAAAATAATTTAAGAAGAAATTAAATTTTTTCTTCTTAAATTTTTTAATACAAATAAAAAATTTATTTTCATATTTTTGACAAATTTAAAAATAAAAAGTAAAAATATTTTTATTTTTTATTTCTTAAAAAATAAAATAAAAATATTTTTATTTTCAAATTTGTCAAAAAATATGAAATTATATTTTTTAACCCTAAAAAATATTTTTTAAAGCAAAAATATAATGAAATTAATTAAAAATAAAGAATCATGGTATTTATATCTTTTTACTGTCATTGTTGACCATTTCAGAGTGACTAACGATAAAATTTGATGAAATGGTCTAGTAATATATTGTGACATTTATCAGGGGAGAATTAGTGTATTTTTTAAAAGTCATGAGAAAATTAGTGTATTGGGTCATTTTACAAAGGAAAATAGTAATTAACTCTATCTTTTTATTATTGACTATAATATTTTTTATTTCATTATTTAGTAACGTGGAAGAAGTCAGTATTAAATTTCTGGATCGTTTGGATAGGTAAAAATTCAAATGGTGTCCAAAATAATTTTATTTTTATTAGTAGGTGAATAACAGGTCCTAATTTTTAATTCGGAATGAGTTATGAGACTCGTAATATATAAATAAATATTGATTTTTGATTTTTATAGGACACTCATAAATTATCTTTTTTGACCACAAAATCCATTATTTAAAGTTTTAACCGGGTTTAGTTTTGAATTTTATTTTTTGTTTTTGTAATATGTCTTTTTCAATTTTTCCTTTCATGATTGAAGTTTGGAATTATGTTTACACATTATTTTCAGTTGTTTAGAGGCAGGTTTTAATTGATAAAATTTTAGAAACCTAAAATCTTTCTATTTTATTTTAAACGCTTATTACACTGCACTAATAACTTTCATAAAAATAAAATTAATTTAATTTAATTTCTTTATTTTGTATGTGTATCTGTTGGACAAGTGTGATTGGCCAAATTTTAGCCAATCAACAACTGGCCATTTGAGTAAAGAGAGAGAGAAGACGTGGAGGCTGTCATCTTCGATTTTCGCCACCATCTCGTATCATGCCCCACCGTTGAATAGGCGAGTCGCTGACGAGTCTCTAGTTAGAAAGCAAACGACCATAAAAAATAAAAAAAAAGCCCCCACTCGTTATCCGATGATTCCACCAGCTAGAATATTCCAAAACTGATTGTAATTGATCCTGAGCTCCTTTTTCAGCGAAGTTTGTACAACTGGACTCCCCTCACTTCAAGCTTTATTTTTAGTACCCATTTCTCCATTAAAGGTTGATCTTCATTTCAAATCGAGAAAATGGCAAAATCAATAATTCTCGAGCATTTTTCCGACTAATGACAGTGAGTGAGAAGAGTGACTGATATTTCTAGGCTTCATATTTCGAGTTGAGTCAGTTAGTATCCCATTTGCCACTAAGAACTACCATCGACGACAATGATTTAACGATTATCTGATGTGTAATATCCAACAGCTTTCAAATTAATTTTATATGCTTGTTTTGACATTAAAATTCTTAAATTATGTACGACTGAGTTTGAAATGATTAATTATGATTATTGGGTTAATAACACATTAATTAAGAAAAAAATTGAGATTGGTATGAAAAGAGAATTCTTGTTTGTATTTATGTACTAGTAGAATTTCTTTTTATCATTAAGAATTGTGACATGTATTTTTTAGAAGCAAAGGATAATATTATGTTCTCATACGTGGAAGTTCATATGAGACATTTGAGATGCTTTGAGCTGAGTTTGTTGATTTTATTTCGGGAGACTAGGCCTATTTTAGGAGAATTTCTAAAGAATTTTCGATAAGTTCTCCATAATCTTAAGATGTATTTGTTTTTTGATTCCTATAATTTTTATTCTAATAGCTCTTTGAAATTTTATTCTTTAGATCATCTATGATCATGTTCTGCAGTTTTATAAATGATATTTTCTAATATATCTTACCAACTTCTCATACATTTGCATATATATATATATATATATATATATATATATATAGTTTTCTAATTTTCAGTTTGAAAATGGAAACTAGAAAAAAAATAAAAAATATTTTTAATAACTAAATATGGCCTATGTTTTTCTTTCTTTTTGAATCTGAAAAATTCAATATAATAATTCTTAATTCTTAATTAAAGAAATAAATGAAATTTAAAGAGAAAAAAAAAAAGATAGATGAAACGATTAATTAAAAAATATTATCTTTATTTTAATTATAAATATGTATTTTTTAATTTCAATTTTCATCAATTTATCTCACTTAAACATAATAACAATTAATTTTAAAAAATAAAAATAGCACAAATTTAAAATTTTTTAGCCTACCAACTAAAAATAATACTAATTTATACAATTCATAAATTACGGAAATAATAATACACAAGGGGCACCTCCTCATGTGATCCTATCATGGTTATTAAAATCAGACCGAATAGGTCGATCGAATTGAAAAAATCAAAAATCGAATTAATAATCAGTCCGATCAGTTTTCATTTAAACCCTTCTCCTAAAAATCGGTTAAAAAATCAGTGAATCAGCTAATTAATCGGTGAACTGATTGAATCGGATTGATTTTTTCAGTTCGAATGGGTCAGATTTTTTTTAATTAAAACGACGTCATTTTGAGTTAAAAAAAATTAATAAAATTTTAATAACTTAGTTTCAATTTTACCTGACTTCAAAATCTATTCGACGCCAAAATCATGACCTTATTGCGTGAGTAGATATTTGAGTAAGTGAATGTTCATAACTTACTAGATTTAATGTGATTGGATTAACACCATAAAAAATTTGGTCTTATATAAATTATTATTTTAGCCATAATTATATTATATTTATTTTCATCATATATATAATAAATGTCAAATTATATATACATATATATGTATACCGATTTTTTTTTTGTTTAACCGGTTTGATCCTAATCAAACCTCTGACCCTCTACCTTTACCGATTTTTTAACCGGTTCAATTATGAAAATATTGGATCCTATCATAAACTCATTGTCTTTCAATTTCTCAATTAAATAAGATATTAATTATATTTTTTAAAATTAAATAATTTTTAAGAAATTATTAGATAAGACGTAAGTATATTCTTTATATTCATATAAAAGTGAATCCATATGAGGTGTCTCCATTTTAATCATATATATATCTACTTTTACGTAAATAAGTAGGAAAAATATATTCTTATCCTATCTAATAATTTTACATGAGATGTCTCCATTTTAATCATATATATATCTACTTTTACATAAATAAGTAGGAAAAATATATTCTCATCATATCTAATAATTTCTTATACTCTCTCAATCCCAAAAAGTTATGCATAAATTAAGAAATTTAACTATTTTCAGTTTATTATATTAATTTTATCACTTTCTTTCTAAAATATTTCAACCTAAAATATTCTTATTATTTATTTCTTAATTTTTTTAAAATATAAAAAGACTATTCTATTAAATTTATAATTTTAATATAGAAAAATAAAAATATAATTATATATTTAATGACATTGCTGTGAATTAATAAATAATATATTTGATAATTACCTATTAAATTAATATCAAAAGAGTAAAATAAACTATAATTTAAGATGGATAAATAAAATATTATAATTAAATTGAAAAACCTTTTATATTATGGAATAAATAATCCATCATAAAATAAGCTGAATAATTTAAGATTAAAACTTAAAAATATATTTAGTAAGTCGCAATCAAAGATAATAATAATATTTATATTAAAAATTTATTATATTATAACCTACTAAACATATTCTAAAAGTTTGAATATAGGAGGCATGCGGAGCTTGAAAAATTACTAAACTTTTAGTTTTTTTTTTAATATGGTCACAAATCAAAATTTTTTTTCGGATAAGTCATTAAAATTTAATTTTTTTTTTCATTTTATGGTCACTAGCTAGAATTTTTGCCTGAAAAATGACATGACAAGTCACGTAATCAAGTCTTGTTGACCGATTATGCCACGTGTTAAACACGTCAGATTTTCAGGCCACATAAGGATGCCATGTCAGCAGTGTTATTTGATGCATGTGTGGGACCCAACTTTGGACAATCTCCTGTCTCTCAAAACATAATTTTCATAACCCATAATCCCTAACCCACTATTAAAACTCTTTTGGAGCTCTGAACACAAACAAAACAACACCTTTTACTAGGTAACCTCTTCACTCACTTTCTTGAGATCACCTTTAGTGAAAATATGCCCAACATTACCTTGATTCAAGAAAAAACAAACGAAATTCAGAACAATAATAACAAAAATTTAGCAAATTTCTATTTTTTTTTTTAACATTCCCCAAATTCTTCATCTCCTATGCTCCACCTTTTTCACAATCCAATCCTCCCCCATTTGTTTTATGAACACCACTAATTCCTAAATACATCCAAAATACAAACCCAATAAAAAATACATAATAACTCGGGGAGAAAGATTCGAATATAGAGAGAAGCTTATCAAGTTCAAATTTTTGTGGTTTTTGTGGTTTGGAGGTTTTGGGTAGTTTTTATTGTTATATGGGTACAATTGTTCAATTTTTAAATTGGGTTTGGTTTGTTTCTTAAGAGGCTCTACTAAGTATCACCTAGTTTACAAAAATTCCCTATAATTGTTCAGAAGGAAAAGAAGAATTAGGCTACTCTCGAAGCTTGCAAGCTTCTGCTCGATTTTGGCGATTCCGACAAGCTCTACTTGAACCCAAATGCACTCCTCGCTAGTAAAGCTCTGCGCTGCTACTTCATCGGCTAGGGCGAGAAGTTCAGTAGATCCAAAATTGCAAGAGGCGAACAACAAAGATGCAGTACCGATTTGGGACTTGCAACAATGGTATGGACTTGCGCCAATCTAGATTTTTTTTGTTGTGTAATTAGATATTGAGCTCGGTTTCTCTAAGTTTCTTTGGTTGTGAGATATATATAAAAGGAGAAAGGAAATTTGATTAAATATTGGCCTGGAGAAGTGACTCCAATCTTAGCTGGAGAGAGGACTCAATTTTCAGTTGTGCAATAGTGGCCCTAGAGCCCAGTCTGAAGAACCCAAAGCCCTTGCAAACAAATCGCAGCAGCCAATCCAACCTCAATAATGAACAACCTAGGGTGAAAAACGAGAATCAGCAAAGAAAAGCAATAGCAATTAAAATTTGAGTAGAAATTTAGTCACATTTGGCTTCAAGTTCAGAATAGTTAGAGATTAGGGTTTGGTGAATAAAAACAATGAGGTGACAAAGAACAAGGAGTAAAGCTAGCAGTGTTTAAGACGATTAGAAGAAAGAGAAAGAGGATGGTGAGGCTTACATGGAAAATTAATGTGACGTGTAATACACGTGACATAACTGGTCAACAAGATTTGATTACGTGGTTTGCCATATTATTTTTCAAGCAAAAATTCCGGCTAGTAACCACAAAATGAAAAAAAAAAAAAATTTAGTGTCTCATCTAAAAGAAAATTTTGATTTGTGACTATGTTGAAAAAATCACTAAAGTTTAGTGATTTTTCAAGCTAATTATCTGAGGCATGCATCATTATTTTAACATTTGTTTACTTTTTTTTATTTGTATATATTAGCACTTGTTGGTTATTGCATAGCACGAATGTATTTATAATTATAGTTATAGATCACATTGGAGCACTTAATGGCTAGTGGGGTCCTCAATTATTAAATTTTTCTTTAGTTTGAGCGTAGGGCTTGAGTTAAGGGGGGTTGCTATATATTTTTATACAACAGCCCCCTCATAGTCATATTTTAGGTACTTAAAAATTTTTATAAAAATTTTTATAAATTATAATTTGATAGTTTTTTATGTAATGAATCCAATGATATATTTTTTTTTTATCATAAACAAAAATCAAATGGACAACTAAAAATATATTATAAATGTATTAAATCTAGATCGTTAGATATAATACACAAAAATTATAATGCATTTTTTCTATCCATTTGATTTTTGTTTAGCATAAAAAATATTTTATTGGATTCATTACATAAAAAATAATCAAATTATAATTTATAACAATTTTTAAGTACTTAAAATATGACACATGATGGGCTGCTGTGTAAAAATATACAATAACCCTCTAACCCATAGGGCTCAGGCTTGGTTGGTGATGGCGACTTTGTGGCTGTGTCTATTACATTTGGCAAGGATGCAACTAGGGTGAGTAAACGGTCAATTTGATTTGAATTGAATTAAATTTTTTAAAAATCAAATAAATTAATCAGAAATTTTAAAAATCAAATTAAACGAAATCAAATTGAATTTTTTTTTTAAAATCAAATTGAATCAAACCAACCAAATTAAATTCAGTTTGATTTTTTCAATTTTTTACTCACTCCTAATTGCAGCAGTGCTAAAAAAAAAGTGACACAAACCAAACAGAAACAATTTCATCATCTACCTAAAAGTCAAGAGCAAAAAGGAGAATATAAAAGCAAATTATTATTGTTGGACGTTTCCCTTGTCAGATTAAAAAAATGTAATTCATGTTGGATTTATATATAAATATTATATTTTATAAAAATTATATTTCATATTATTTAAATATAAAAATATTGTAAGAGTCATTCAAATATCATAAAATACCATTCAAAATTATATAAAATGAAAAAAAAAAATTATAACTGATCCTAATTAATTTTGAGATTAAAACTAAATTGAGTTGAGTTAACTTTAATAATTAACTTTTAACTAACCACTAAACAACAACTAATTTAAATACACTTTATAATTAGTTGGCAAAGCTCATCATTTATAACATTTTTAACCAAAGAAGGAATGCTAGTTGCTACCATAGAACTCAAAATGCCATCAAAATTAAGGAAAAGTGCTTCATTCTCTTGTTGCTATATTGTATGTGTCAATGGGTAATGCGGGGTTGCAATTTTATATAGTATCGAATTAAAATATGATGTGACAAAAAAAAAAACACAAACTATCACAAAATTTTTTTACATAATAATAAAAAAAAGAATTAGGGATAGATAATGAACTTAAACTATAACAACAAACTACTATAAAACGTTAAGAAAAATACTAACTATGTTTTATATTAGTTTTTTTTCCCTTTTTTATTGTTATTTTTTTAATATTAATTTTATCGATAAGATTCAAATTTTAATATTTATTTTTAATATAGTGGGTATTTAGTAAAATTTTTTTATTCAATTATTAGCCCTTTTTTTTTATTTCCAATAGCTGCATCATACTATTTGATTACTGACAGTTGTTAGTTGTTAGATAGCTGTTAAGTAATCAAACAACTGTAGTTTGTAAAAGTTCCAAATCAAAACTTTTTTGAAAAAATTTATGCTTTTTTAATTAAAAAGATTAAATTATCATTTAAAACATAATATTTAAATAAAAAATAAATATTAATATTTATCCTTAATGGTTATTAAATATGGTAATAGTTAATATCCAATACTAATTTTACTAAACATTTGTAACAATCAGCTGTTAGGTAACAACCACCAACCACCAGCTAACAACTATGAACAACAATTAACAGCTATTATGAACAGCTAAACCAAATAGGGGCTATTATGTTAAGATATTAATTCTATTTTTTTTATTGTTGTTGTTCAATATTAAAGGTCATATCTCAAAAAAAAAAAAATTAAGAAATATTGTTTTTTTAATTGTAGTTAGTTATTGTAACACCCTAGAAGACTGTACAGGAGACTGTACAGATGTAAGTGGATCATAACAATGGATAAGAAGTTAATAAAAGAATAAATGAGTCAAATTAATTTAAGAAGGTATAAAGAGAATATTCAAGGACAACGTTTACAAAAGAATTTTAAGGACTATAATAGACAGTATTAACGGTAATGGATTTTTATAATATTTTTAAGAAATTTTTTACTAAAATTTATTAAGGATATCTTAAATTAGGATCGTAAAATATTAAAAAAAAATAATTGGAGGATTTATATGAATTCAGAAAGGCAAATGGATGGTGAAGAAAAAGAAACTGATAAGAAAATCCTATTTTGAGGTAATTGTCGGTTTTTGATTTCTAAAAAATTTTCGACAGTTAATTTATTCAAATTTATTTTATATGATTTAATTTCGATGGATTATGGTCCAATAAAAAATTAGATGAAAGATAATATAGTATTAAGAGTGATTAAAAATATATATAGAATATAAGAGAAATTAAGGAAATGTAAATTTTTGATTTAGGGAGTTTTGCCGAAACGAGTTTAGTATAAAAATTCTTTAGCTATAGATGTTGAGTTATTAAGTTGAATTGAGATATAATAGGAAATATAAGATTCCATAGAACTTTAATGGAAAGAATTTAAGGACTCAATTGAAAGAAATTAAAAAGATTTGTGGTTACAAGTATAAATTTGAAATTTTTTGGGTAAAAGTCTAAATATCAAAAGTTGTAGGACCTACAAAGAAAATATCCATTTACACCAATATTTTTTAGAGAATTCATGTATTTTGCCAAGGGATAGTAGATTTTTAATGGAGATTTTTTTTCATTAATTTATAAAAATTTGACAAATAGCTAGAATCTCTATATTTTTCTCCAATTCTTCTTATGAGCTTTAGTGTATATAAAAGGAAGAGATAAGCTAGTTCATTGAGAGGAACTCTATGGCAAAACCACTATTAAAAGAACTCCAAAGAATTTTCCTTCAACGTCTTTTCATATAAACCAAAATTTTAAGTTAGAAATAAGGAAAAATTGATGTAGGAAGAGAGATGGATTTGATATCAAGCTATTTGAAGGAAAGAAAAAGAAGGACATTAAGTGTTCAAGTTAAGGTAAGGTTATCAGACTTAGTTCTTCAATTTAATTTGTAAGTGTTATAGTTTGATTGAGTAATGAATTGAATTAATTGAGCTAAATAAGTTAAAAATAAACTAGGATTTAGAGGAATCCTGGAATCTGTTTTGAAATAGAAATTTATAGCTAGAATTTTGTGGACCTAATGATTGAATTTAAGAAAGTACAAAACATAAAAGTTATAGGTGTTTGTGTTACTTAGATTTTTATAAGAGGAATTTATGAAATTTGAAGTGAAGGAAGAGATATTAAGTAAAAACAGAGACTGGCACGGATGAAAGAATCAGTAAAAAGGCTATTGTGTTTTAATTTTACAGAATGTTAGAGACTGAATTAAACAAAGTGTTAAACATAAAAATTGTTTATTTATATCTTATCCAGAGTTCTGTAAAAGGGTTTTAGTATTGTATTTGTATTTTGAGAGATATTGAGCTATAAGTGTTACCTGTCCAAATTGACAGACAAACAAGAAAGGGTTACCATATTCTGTTGATATGAGAACCTTAAAGTTTGAAGTAGGAAAACTATTAAATATAAAAAATATATATATATATTTATTTATATGTTAACTAAGTTACTGCAAAATGGCTTTGCATTTGAATGAATACAGTATGAGTTATAGGCATGGAAATTGAGTCTGTCTGGATATGAACTGCAGGACAGTAAGTCTAATTTTGAAAATTCACTAATAATTGTATAATGATCATATTGACCTGAAATTTAAATTGTATCATATATCTAGTTTAATTAGAAAAAATAATCAAAGCAATTAGATAAGTGTAGTATGAGGTACCAGGACTGCCAGTAGAAATTTTCTTAAGAACAAACCCTAGGATTTGGAGATTTTAGGGAATTTCTTAAATTTAAGTTTAGTTAATGCAATTTCATGTTAATTAGTATTTAAATTGAGATTAATTGAATATGTAGCATCACAGGACTAATAAAGATAAAGTGGAGACCATAGATGCTATAACATTGGATTAAAGAGATAGAAGTTGAAAATGTGGAGTCTAACGGCTAAGGTAAGTTATAAATGTATTATTATGCATAAAAATAAATAACATTATTTGAAATTATAGAAACTTCCTTGGAAACCCTGTATTTTGTTTGGAGCATATGTTTCTATTATTTATTTAACCCAATGTATTCATTAATCATTTGATAATAATATATGAGTTTCTGGTGTCAAAGATATTGTATTTAGTCATTTTTATGCCAATGACTCTTATTGTACTAAATACCTAATGACATGATATGATAGAACTACCCAACCGATAAAATAGTGGATAAAAACCATCGTCATTGTGTACAATTAATTTTTTTTACTGTACCCTTGCTATGAAGGGTTAATATCTTAATTATAAGGTCTGATCAACCTTATAAATTTCACGAACTATTTCACGAGTTTATATCAAAAGCATGTGACTCTATATATGTTATGCTCATGTTTATTTGAATTATTGAGCCTTTGACATATGTGACCCAATTGATATTATTGTTTCATTGATTGATTACCCTATCTATTCATAGATTTCTACTATTTTGAAATACCACAAGACATGATCATCTTTACCTAGCATTGTGTATAATAATATGTTTATAACTCACTGAGTATATTATACTCATTATATAGTTATTTACTATTTTTTTTAGGAGCAAGATAATAGTGGCTGTTTCCAAGTCATTCCTTTCTCCGACTTGGAACGTCAAAAACTCCAAGATAGATATTTATTCTTAAATGGTCATATGTATAAACTCTAGAGCTTTATGGTACCGTATATAGATAGGTAAACGATGTACAAATTATTATATAAATATTTGATAATGACAGTCGATATGATAAGATTAAAATATGATATGACCTGTTACTGAAATTTAACATATAATTAATGCAATGTGAGTAATGTCATAATGACAAAGATTGTGATACTGAAAATCATAATACTAAAGTGTGATTGTGACACGATATGATGTAAAAATACAGAAGTGTTATGCTTGCTTATTGATATCGTGGAGTTGATGATATAAGGATGGTGACCAATTTGGAGTATAAATTTCTTTACAAGTTATCTGATTGAAATTATATTCTGGGTAATAGATTGAAAATATAGAGAATATTTTGTCAAAATTTATATAAGGTTAATAGTTGATTAATATAATTGGAATGAGAATGAATGGATTCAAATGTTTATTTATAAATGTAATTGACATGTTTAAGAGTTTTATAGGTATCTGGTCACCTTAAATTTATCCGTATTTCAAGATTATCGTCTTTCAAATTTTTGGGACGTGACAATTATTATTTTTAAATATTAGATAATTGATAAATACTCAATTACTCAGACAATTTGGTAGTACATATTTTATATTAAACGAGGCTTATATATATTATTTTCCACAACTAATAGGGATTAAGTCAAAAATTTTAATTAAGTGGATAACATTATTTTTATTTGATTATATATTCACATAAAAATAATTAGATTAAACTATTAATTTGTCTTTGTAAGGTACAAAAATTAAATTTCACAAAAAAAAAATCACAAAAATTAAAATATCCTATTTTTAATTTCACCTTTTTTTTCTTATTTTACATTTGCACCCTAAAAACTTTTTTATTTAGCCCTCGAATTTAAATTTTATGTTTAATCTCCTCTAATTTCTTTATTTTTTTCTTATTTTTTAATTTTTACCTTAATTTCTTCTTCTTCTTCTTTGCATACTTTGTCCTAAAAAAAAATATTTTTACCTTATAACTCCATAATTTTGCTTTTATTTTTTTTTTATCTTTACTTTCTTCTTCTTTTTCATATTTAGCTCCCAATTATGTGATTTTTTTTTACCCATCCCCCTCCTATATTAGACTTTAAAATTTTTATAATTTTTTTTAAATGATTATTAAAATTATTGTGTTAAATCTAATTATTTTTATGAATATTTTTCTTTTGAGTGTATATTATTATATTTTTTTAGTAAAATATAAATATATTATATTATTTATTGATATTTCAGTTTCCTAGGTTGAATTTTTGAGTCCACCACTAAAGATTGGTTGAATCTTTGGCGGCATAGGAGACCAATTCTTAGGTGCGTTAAAGTAACAAAAATCAGAATTATGTCATTATGCAAAGTCTCTTTCAATTGGGTGTTTGCTTTCTAAACAAATTAGCATTCTGCCAAATTGGATGTTAAACTGTCTAATGTGCATCCAGCTGGGATGCCACTTGCACTATAATGCAAAATCCATAGCTCGCTTTCGATGATTTTTTTTTTTTTTTTAATATCATTGGAATAAACATTATTATTGGTAATTAACATTCAAAACTTGGCATTCACTTCTAAATAACATCATTTTTAGGTATAATTTATACAGATTATACTAATTGTGAGCCTATAATTTTAATCATATTTTTTACTTAATTTGTGATTTTTAAAATATTTTAACGTGAATATATTATTATTACCTTTCCTGTATAGGAAACTAATATAAATAAAATATATACGGGCGGATTGAAAAAATAATAAAAAAATATTATATGTATTAATTTGTATGAATTTTAATTAAAATTTATGAAAATATAATGACAAAAAAAAATTAACGATATGATTATAATTATACTAAGTTTTATAAAAATATAGAGAAATTATGACATCTAAATATTAAAAATTTTAATAAATATTACCAACATTAAATAAAAAACATATTTTTGTTTGGCATCCAAAAATATGACTTCAAATCATATAAACTTAATTTTTCGAAAAAATTACATGATGAAAAAGTTTCTAAACAACTTTTATTATATATAGATTTTTACATTCTTCCAATGAGATTTTAAGATTTTAAGTTCAATATAACCAACACTATGGTTAAATATCAACATTTAATTTTTATAATTTTATAATGTTATTTTTCATAATCATTTATTTGTCTGAGTTTGCTACATATTTTTATAACCAAAATTATAATATATACATAAATAAATATTTATTAAAATCGAAAAGCATATCTATGCTTTTATTGTCACGAACTTGAACTTGTATGCTTTCTATGTATTATAAGGCAAAAAATCTAGTGAACAGTAGGTCCCATGTTGAATTAATGTCAGTGGAGAATCATCCAAATTAATATACTTTATCAATATTTCAAAACTTTAATCTCTAATTAAAAAAAATACAATTAAGCTCCTAAATCCTATACTACTACTAGGCCTATGAATCTAAGGTCATAGTACGTATAAAATAAATATTGCTAACATTTATTAGTTGGAGTAATAATAAAATTATTTTTTTAAAAAAAATATTTTAAATTTTAATTTTATAAAAAAAAATAAAAATTAAAGAGAATTTTATCTCTTTTATGAATTTCACATCAAAGCTAGTTGCTACTAAATATCAAACAATTTCTTTGAAAAAAATAAATATGAAAAACATAAAAAATTAATTTAGTTAATAAAAAATTTTATTTTTTTATTTATTAATTAAGATTATATTACATATAAAATAAATACTGTTAACATTTATTAATTTGAGTGATAATAAAATTATTTTTTTAAATAAAATTTTAAATTTTAATTTTATAAATGAAAAAAATAGACGTCGAGATAATTTTATCTCTTCTTATAAGTCCCACGTTGAAGCAAGTGACTACTAAATATCGAACAGTTTTATCGAAAAAATAAATATTAAAAACATTAAAAAATAATTTAGTTAATAAAAAATTTTATTTTTTATTTATTAATCAAATTAATTTAATTTTAAAAAATCAATTTATAGATAAATTTTTTTTTATTTTTTTATTTTTTAATTTTAAACATAAATAATTTATTTTTTATTGAATTAAAAAGATCAACTGAATATAATATAAAAATTGATTTATGTTATCAACTACAATTAATTAAATTAGAAAAGAAAAAGTTAAATACTTGGAATCCATTAATGTTAGTGAAGTGAATAGGTCACTAACTAGAAAACAAACAAAACCAAAAATATTTGGTGGCATGAAAAGGCTGGAAAGCAAAAACCTAATTGTACCATTTGTCTATAATTAATTAACTAACAGATGAGTCATACCCAATTATAGTGTTTAGTTAAACAATTAAACAATTAATTAATGTTTTACCCTAAAAAGTGTAAAGTTATTAAGAGAATATACAGGTTGGGGTAATTAACAATAATTTCCAAATATTCTTTTAGAAATTTATGTGATGGCCAGAAAGTTGTTATCCTTTTTATTTAGTGAAAGGGATTCTACACATCAGCCTGCCAAAGGGAAAAAAAAATGCTTATGACTTTTGGTATTAATCATCTAAATTTAGATTGTGTTTAATAACACTTAATATTAAGCGTTAAATATTTAATTATTAAATAATATAAGTGATATAATTTTTATATTATAAAAATATATAAAATTTTATTTATTTATTATATTCAATGTAATTTTTTTAAAATTTTAATTTTTTTATTAATTTAAGTGATTTTTAGCTTAATGTAAATTTTTAAGATAATACCAAATTATATGTGATAATTAAATGTTGAGAATTTTAATTTTAAGTATTGAAAATTTTAATTATAAGTGTTGAATGATATTATTAATCACCACTTTAATTATTCTCTTCAAAATTTATACTCTTAATTATTAAAAAGAAAAAATTTATCTTTTCGATCGGAGATATTTTCAGATCAATTTACATATTAATCGAGGCTTAGTGTATATTTTAAAAATTATTTTTTGAATGTTAGTCTTAATAATAAGATCTTGATTAATAAGAAAGAAGCAAATTAGGATTAGGATCCTCTCATATTGGGATGAATATGATAGGTGAATTAGCATAATATTCACCAATAAATGAAAAATAAACGGTAGAAATTTATTTTTAAATTTTAATATGATAAATTTATTGTGTTTTGTCTATTAAACCTTTAAAATTTTATTTTTTCATATTAAATCCTCAAATTTTTTTCATATTGAGAACTTTTACTAGTAAAAGTAAAATTGTTGAGAAATTTTACCAGTTCAAAAACATTAAAAAATTATATTAATTTTTGTTATGAAAATTATATTAAAAAAAAAACTTGCTTATACATCCCTAAAATTTTTAAGTTTTGTATTCTAAACAATATAATTTTTTAAAAGTAATGTAATATTTTAATAATTTTTGTCTATTCAAAAGTCCTTAATGTGAGAAAAAAAAAAGATTTCAAAGGTTCAATATCAACAAATAAAACTTTAGAGACTTGATAAAAAAAAAATTGTGTAAAGTTTAAGGTTTTTAAAATGCGTTTTCCATTTTAATTTAAACAAATAATTTTAATTATTTATTTTATATTTAATGATGAAGATTATATTAATATAATTTTTCATCAATCAAGTTAATTCTTAGAATTTTTGTTAATAACTCTTAAATTTTTTATTTCTTTTTTGAGTTAATGGTGGATAACACAAATTATATTTTATTAAAATAAATTTGACAAGCCCCCTAATAATAGAACTCCTAAATTTATGACTTTTTTTTTTATAATTTTTTTCCTTTTATTTTTATCAAACACTTCACTTCTTGTTTTATAAAATAGATATTTAATTATTAATTTATTAATTAAAATAGATATTTAATTATTGGGGATATCAATTAAACATAAAAATTTAATTCTTTAACTGTGAATTTGATGGTTTTTAAAATAAATTGATTTATTAATGTAAGTGTAATAGTAAAATAATAATACAAAGTAATGGCTTTTTTTAGTATAAAATAATGGCATATTTGGTATTTAAAAATTATTTATCTATTTATTTATTGTGGGATGAATGGTAAATCAATTGCAGTGACATAACCAGAATGAATGTTCAATCCACATGTTGTAGTGATAAGGCCAATTTAGGCCTCTAGTGGAGAAAGAGCCAATTTCTTTATGCCCAACCTTGCAAGCTAATGTACACTTGTGGTTCTCTCCCCAATAACATTTGCATGTTATTGTTATCCTTTACCATTGCTTTCACTATTGTTTTACTATTTTAAGAGTTATGAGTTAGTTTAAATTTGGCTGCATCAATGTATGAATATATAAATATATCTATTTAAAATGTTAATATATAAAGTAAAATTGTATATATTATTAACAAGTATATATACCTTTTATAATTGTTTTAAATTTGAATTATTTATTTTTCTAATGATATTTTTGAATTTAAAAATTAAAATATCTAATTCAATTTTATAAATAACAAAAATTAGTGGTACGATAAATTAGATTCATCTAAAAATTTCTCACTTTATTACTTACATTATTGGTATGAATTGATTTTTTTTAAGATGTTTGATTGGTGATGATTTATTGTAATAAAGGTGGGATCTATGTAAAATCAACATAGTTGAAGGTATCTTATCTTACTTGACCATATGCAAACTGGATGACCAAATCAGAGTAATTTGAGGAGGAAAATCTTGCATGTTATTATTGTATCTTAACATCATCATTAGCTATGAAAGACATGAGCAATCAAATTTTGTTGACCAAGCGACTACTGCATTTGGAAATTATGGCTGAATCCGAATTAAATATTTATTATAAAAATCATGCTTTTTTTAACGTAAAAAAAAAATTAGTTTCCTTTTAATTAAGTAGTATTTTTTTTTAAAAAATAAAAACCAAAAGTGTTTAATTTTATTAAGAGAGAGATGCTGATGTTTTTGAAGAATATTATCTTTTCAGTACAAAATAAAAATTTTATGGTCAATTGTAAATAGTCGCAATATAAAGAGTGTTTTGATATAAACTTTTTTGAAAATGCCGTTTTAAAAATAGCTATCATATTTAGATTTTTTTTTTTGTTATTTTTAAGTTTTAAAATAGTATTTTAAATTAATTATCAAACACTAAAAAAATCGTTTAATGTTTTTCAAACTTTAAAATATTATTACATACCTATTTTAAATAGATTCAAATATCGCTAAAATAAGGTCTAATAATTGATTTTTTATATTATGTTATGGTATTAGAAACATAACAATGGAGTATTTATGTTATGGTATTAAAAAAGTTTACCAACGTAAAATTTAAAAAAGAAAAAAAAAAGTTGTAACATAAGCCCATCATAGTGAAGATCATATATACGACCAATTTATATTTTTATCCACGAACAATTATTATAAAATTCATTGACTAACAATTTTTTCATTTTTATACATGAATAAATTTTATTATATATTTATGGATAAATAACTCACCATTTCAAAGTATCATCTTTTAATTTTCAAGAAACAAGTATAATTTTTTCCTTCCAATGAATATTAAAATAATCAAAATATAATTTCAAATCAAATAAATGCTTCTTCAATTAGGAATATCTCTACGAATAGATTAATAATGAGTGCAAGATCAATCGTATCCACAATCCCGAAAATAAGAATTATTTTATAAATTAGGAATACGTTGATTATACGCAATATAGTCTTGAATGATATTTCTTTCGTATTCCAAATCTTAAAAATTTATTCTCGAAAGATTTTGTTCTTCGCGATCACTGTCAATGAAGAGATTTCTTTGTACTCCGTAGATTGTTATCGAGGAGATAAGCCTTGGCTTGCTTTGATACCACTTAACGCAGCGAGAAAGAGGGTAAACAATGCAAGAACGTGTTTATACCTTAAACATCCTCGAGTTTACAAAGAAAATAATTTATGAAGTCTATCAAAAATAAAATAATATTGATTTTATTAATAATAAGATATCCCTAAACTATTATATAATATACCTATTTATAAGATATCAAATTCTAATTAGAAACTAATAAAATTATTAAATAGGAATTCTAACTATTTTATAATTACTTGAAAACAAGAAAAATAAATCTAATCTAATTAGAAAATTAGATAAATATAATAAATATAATCTAAATAGGAAATTGGATAAGTACAATTAAAATATTTACAAAAATAGATAATTATCACCTCATCAGTAATTATCCAGACTAAATTTATTTGGCAATCTTCATTTCTAATACTATATAAAGCTTAAGTGAAGATGTTGGAGAAGATGAAGTGGTCTAATATGTAAACTCCAATCTCAATTCTCCAACATGCATAGGTTTCCTTTAAACTTACAAGTCAACACTAAATACTAGTGTATATAAGAAAGGAAGAAGGAGATGGAGATGAGAGTTCCAAGTTCAATCTTCAACTTGCAAAGGCATCAAGGATGTATATATAAACTTCTTACACTAATTGTGTTTCTATTTTTAGCACATGCAATAGAAATGGTGAATAAATTTTGCTTCATTCATTTTTTTTTTCACTCTCATTTTCTTTCTCTAACTACAAAAGCAAGATCAAAGTCTCTTAAGTGTGAAGTAGAATAAAAGAATGAGGAAGTGTGAATCAAGCAAGCTACTACTCTTCTCTCTACTCTCTGCATTTAGTTAGCGAGTTAAGTAGATAATTAACATTATACTAAGCTTAATTAGTGGTGGTAAACTAAGTTTTTATGACAATTGTTAATGCAACACTTAACATATGTCAATGCCATTTTATGATTTTCACTTAGTCAAAACTCTTATCAACCCCTAAAGTCATTTAGGGTTAGAAAACCCTTAATTCAAACTTTAGGGATTAAGGTATCCAAATCCCTTAATCAAAGTTTGCCTTTTAAATGCCAAATAACTTTAAGTCTTGCAATTTAGTCCTTTTAATTTATAACCAAAATAAATAATGACATAATTGATAGAATCAAATTATATTGGATTGAACATAAGGAAATGCTAGGGATAGGGATAGAAGTCAAACCGATCAAATCAATCAAATCAAACTAAATTGTCTAAATCAAACCGAAACTGATAATTTCACAACTATTTAGTTTTGTTTTAGTTTGAAAAATAGAACAAATCAAAGGTTATATTTGGTCAGTTTGAGCCTTTTTTTTTTCAAATAGAATTAAATCAAAATTATATATATATTGCTTTTTTACCATTATTATAATTAAATATATTTGGATTTATTTTATATACACCCATATACTTTTTTTAACCTAATATTAATTTAAATTTTTTTAAAAAAATGACCATTCATGAAAATAAACTATAAATAAATAAAAATAATCTAATTCTTGAGAAAAAAATAAGTTTTGGGTGTATTTATTAATGAAATAGATAATTTTTATATTGTACATTAAATTATTTTCGAGATTTTTTATCACAACACTTTATCAATGTTTTTCTTAAATTTATAATAAAATAATGATAATTTTTTAAAAAATATATTTAATTTGAAATCGATAAACTGAAAGTGATTAAATCAAACCAAAATGATAGTTTGGCTATAATGATGATTTGATTTGGTTTAAAAATTCTTCAATCAAAATGATTAGTTTGGTTTGATAAAAACTTTCAAACCAAATCGATGCCACCCTTAACTAGGGACCTATTCTATCCATTTGTCCCAATTAATTTATTAACTAATAATTAATTAATTAAAATAATGATTCCAATCACATAATACCTATTTTGTGCATAACTTCCTAGGTTCACGTGTAATTAATAGTGGGAAGTGACATTCTCCTAAATATCAAGAGAGGATATTTCTCGATCAATTGAAAATTTTCATTTTCGATCAATACCCATAAGTCATGAGTGTCCCCTAATATTTGATATTGTGACTACTTCATAAGAAATGGTTGTTAATTTGTTGTTTACATTTCAAAACCATTGATTAAGATAGCAATACACTAAAATTCCTTCATTATAGAGTCCCAAATTTGGCTAGGATCACGATGGATGTTAAACCTTAATATCAAAACACTATGAACATGTCATTCCGCTCTATTCTCGATAAGATTAGACTCTCACTAAAAAACCTTTTATAGTCAGTCCAAAATACTAAACCATGAGTTTAATATTGAGCAGAACTTGACAACATAAAACTTTAACCCCATCTACTCTAATGAACAAAGCTCATATTTGACTTATAATCGAGTCCACTATATAACTAGCTAAGGCTACAACAAGCCCATATGATGGTGCGTGATTAATTCCAACATGAAAGTAAAAACAAATTTAAACCACTTATATATGAGATAGTTGTGTCACTTTAAGTCTAAGGATTATATGTATTATCGAGATATGAATGTCAGTCGATTGACAAGCAATGAAATCCTATGTCAATCTTGTCCAATGCCATAATTCGACATTTAATAAATTATGTGTTTATATATTTATCTTGACAATGTTAATTAAGTAGTTAGTGACTCTTACTTTCGTTTCATTATATTATACTAATTAAGAAGATAAATAAAGTTGATGATTTTTAGTGGACTAGTATGGTCCAAGCAAAAAACTCAATGACCGTGAACAATTTTAAGTTTTTATATTAGATAAAGCTCTCACCTCATTTTTATTTTAAGAAAAACTAATCTAACAAGTAATTTAAGGATGAATATTTTAAATAAATGAAAAAAATTATCATAAACAAAATAGAGCTCTAAATTTGGATTAACGTTTAAAAGGCAAGCTTAGAATTCAAGGATAAAAAATTTGAATGGTAAAAAGCAGGGAGAAAAGAAAAGCTTTTCCACGTACCATAGATTTTACGAGGTTGACAATTCATATGAGGATTAGTTTGAATATGATAAAGATTAATATTAGTTTAAGGTTAGAAACATTAGAGGAATATAGGTTGGAATAATGTAACTGTTTTTTTTTTTATTAAATTTTTTTTAGTCGTCAACTTAAAGGAGTAAATTCAAAGTAAATACAATTTTTTTTCAATTCCATCATAAATTTTAAGTTTTATCAATGCACACCATGTTTTTTATTCATAACAATTATTGTATAATCCGAAAATAATCATGTCATATATATTATTTTTTACCTTAAATTGTTCTTTTTCATGAAAAGTCATAACACAAACATTTATCAACTTAAAATCAAAAAAGCTTAAAATTTAAAAAATAACAATAAATCAAATGGAGAAATATGACATTCGACAAAAAAAAAATAAAAAATTACGGTGATATATGCATTGAATAAACAAATGAATTTATTTAATACTCATTTAAAATTTATTATTAAAGAGATATTTGAATGAATGATTGATAATTATCAATTTGCAATAAAAATATATTTTTTTCAGTTGATAAAAATTTTAATCGATAATTATAATTTCTCCATGTTATTAGATTTTATCGATTTGAAATCCCTTTAATATATAATCTACAACGTTTATAAATTTATATATTAGGCTATACTGCCATATTGATTAGATTAATCTTTATCAACAAAGATAAAATCCTTTTAAAATTTTTTAATCATTCAAATTTTAAATATAATAAATGAAATGCAAATTACAAATTTACTATTTATTTTAAAATACAAAAATATATTTATATAATTTTATTTTTGACTTGGAATACTAAGACCGTTATGCACAGATTGTCATCTTCAGTCACACGGCACCGTTTTAAGTTGACGTGGCAAAGTCTGGGTGGCCTGTTCCATGCAATTCCATCATGGACCTTTTGAGGGTAATTCTACATATAAAGATCAAACATAATGGACGGCTTAGATTCGATCAACATAATTGTTAATGGTAGAGATCCAGGGTAAAACCTAGACCTGAAGACCACAGGATCACACCGATCCAGAATAGCAGTAAGTACTTGACGGGCAGTTGAGGTTCGTCGAAAACAAGCAAGTCAAAACGCAACATCGATAAAGAAAAAAGATCGTTTTGGAGAGAGAGAGAGAGAGAGAGAGAGAGAATGATCGCAGACGGAGTGGAAGACGAAGAGAAATGGCTGGCGGCGGGGATCGCTGGCCTTCAACAGAACGCCTTCTACATGCATCGCGCTCTGGTAACCCTATTTTTTCACTTAAATTTTTTGTTTCTAGAGAAACAAGGGAAGATTCACTAAACTAACGTTTCTTTTTAAGGATAGTGAATTAACTTATTATATAAACCCTAAATTTGCTCAGGACTCGAACAATCTTAGAGACGCTTTAAAGTATTCGGCGCAAATGCTTTCTGAACTGCGGACTTCGAAGCTCTCCCCTCACAAGTACTATGAACTATGTAACGACTCGTTATTCGAGATCTAATTTGTAAATTGAATTTTCATCATATTTTATGGAATTTATATTTGAATCCAAGGAGGAAATTATAGAAATTATGGTTTGTGATATGTTCTTTGTTGCTGTAGACATGCGAGCATTTGATGAGTTGAGGAAACTGGAGATGTTCTTCAAAGAAGAGACAAGGCGTGGTTGCTCAATTATTGATTTGTATGAACTTGTGCAGCATGCTGGTAACATATTGCCTAGATTGTAAGTACATTTTCATTTTTAAGTTTTTTTTTTAATATTTTTTGGCTTAATGTGGTCATATATTTGTAAGGTTATGTGATATGGTTGATTTGATTTTCTTTAGTAGAGTGAATTCGTTGTTGTGCAGCCATTTGCTGTTTGATGCTTACTGATTTTGATCCTTTGATTTGGTTATGAATGCTGAGAGTTTCAATTTAATTCACCTCTTGTTTAAACGTTACTTGCTAGAATTATGTGGAAAAACTTTATTCTTCAAATTTGCAGCATTCCAATAGCAATATGTTCCTATTATAATTTATTCACAGTTGTGATGAGAGCATGCAACAACGGGAGTGATGTTTTTCAGTTTCATGATGCTTTTAGCCACTTACAAAAACCAAGTTGTATGTCTTTCTTTGTTCATCATTATCTCAATGACATTAGTCATCGTTGTTTCTAGCTTTGATTCATCATTTGTGCCTCTAGGAATTCCACGTGCTAGTATTCTTACCCCATGCTCTTATGGCCTGAACTCCACCATACATGTTGCTTGAAAGATATAAAAAGCACCAAAAAACTTGTGCCTATAGAATGTCATAGTAAGAATTAGTTAGGCCCTTCATTATTTAGTTTAGGATTAGTGGCACCAAAAAATAAAAAAATAGTAATTTTATAATATAAATAATATTTTTTTTGCTGGTTGACTGGTTCTTACTATTAAATTACCGTACCAGATATTAACATGATATTTTTTAAAGAAAATAAAATATCATGTTAGCAATTTGAGAGTTTTGATCCCTTTCCAATTTGGACTCCATTGGTACCTTTAAAAGGTTGCGTATATAATTGACAAAATGAAAAGGATTTCTATAGTTGCAAATTGGATCAAAACCCTTTTTTTTATTAACTCTTTAGATTATTGTTATCAAGACTCACCTTTTATGTTGAATCCTTGAGTTAGTTGCTTATGCTCTTTCAAATAAAGGTACTTGACTTCTAAAATATATAACAATATGGTTCATTCTTTTCTATGAGCCAATGTGCTTTATAAAATGGTACATATGACCAAGCATAGGGGCCTGAAAATTGCATTGCATTTTAGACTAATATTGTTTTATGGATATATGTTACTTTAGTTGGGTATCAAATTTTAAAGCCAACAACCTTGATAAGCTTGGTCATTCTAAAGAAGCTTTGTGTTAATACCAACATAACAACTATTTTAATGTCAATAGATAGACAATTTAGGCTGTTAGTAACTTTGTATTGTTCTCTAGGTTTGAATTTCATTTGGTTGGAAAGTACCAAAAATACTTTTCCAGACTCTAGTCATCCTGATATGAAATACTTATAACTATTGATTTTGTTAGTTAAGAATCTGCTTCTAAATTATATGTTCTATAATAACATGCTAACATGTACTCAACTTAACTTAGTTTTAATTCCAAAGTTAATTGGAGTCGGCAATATAAATTCTTTATTTATGCTCTAAACGATTTTGGGCGATGTCTTCTGATATTTGTAATGCCTAGTTATACTATATTCTTTTCCTCCAGGTTAGGTTTATCCCTTTCTTTCTTCCTATCTTCTTTTTTTTCTATCACAATGTGTTCAACCTTCCTAATTGGGACCTTCCAAGATCTCTGCTTTACGTGTCCAAACCATCTTAATTTTCATTCTTTCATCTTGTTCTCAATCGACACTTTATCTCTAATATTTTCATCTATGAAGCACAGACACTGACACGCGAAACGATATTCTGACATGTTAATTTTAGAAAAATTTAGATTTCAACACGTTTGAATATTAAATAATATTTTTAATATATACACTATATATTATCATTCATATTCATTAATTTTTAAAAAATAAAATAAAACAAATTATATCATCAATTTAACAATAAATATTTTCATCAATTCAACAAAAAAAAAAATAATGCTAGTAAAATCTAATATATACCATTACTGTATCTGCTAATAAAAATAATGCTTGTTAAATTTAGAAATAATTGACCCATCATCTATCTCTCTTTCCGAAATTAAAAGATCTGATTGATTTGGTAAAAAAATGTCATAGAAGAAATGCGATGCAAGAAGAAGAAGAAGAAGAGAAACCAGAAAAAAAAAAATGAAGAAGAAGAAGAAGAAGAAGAAGGAACTTACTTGCATGAGAAGCAAAGGCCAAAAAAATCAGCAGAGCAAAGCATCTTGCTGATTTTAGGGGATTGAATTAGGGATTTAAGAAAATTAAAGTATTTACAAAATTGTTATTTTATATTATTTGCACAATTGCCATTTGACCGTGTCCGACACGGTCAAATTTGAGTGTCGAATTGGTCAACGTGTCGAAAATTATTGACCGCGTGTCGGACGCGTGTTGAGACACCGACTCTCCCTTCTATTTAAGTTGTCCGTACTTTCCAGATTTTCATTATGTATCTGATCTATTATAGTATGATCATATATCTATTGTAGCATCCTTATCTCGGCAACACTCGTATTCGATACATGTTGTACCTTTAATGTTCAACATTCACTATCATATAACATAGCCGGTTAAATAACTGTATGTTGGAATTTTCCTTTCAATTTATTGGAAATCCTGCGGTCAAATAGGACTCCTGTGGTAAGCCTCCATTTCAACTATTCAGCTTTTATCCTATAGCAAAATCCTCCTCACAACTTTCATCTTGCTGGAGGATTGAGTCTAAATATTTAAAATGGGTGCTTTAGGACAATGTCGCACCATCTAAGTTAGCTCTCTTATTATCTCCTCTTCGGTATTTACTAAACTTGCAATGCATATATTCTGTCTTAATTCTACTTAATCTGAAACTCTTGGACTCCAAAATGCTTCTCTAGAACTCTAACTTTCTATTAACTCTCTTTCATATCTTATTTACTCGTACAATATTGTCTGTAAATATCATGTACAAAGTAATTTTCTCTTGTTTATTCTTTGTTAATTCATTCATGACGAAAGCAAAGAGATAAGGGATCACTGCAGACTCTTGATGCAATCTAATTGAAATAGGAAAATTTCTTGTGTCTCATCTAATTGTGCGTACTCTAGTTGTTGCTCCTTAATACATGTCCTTCAATACTTGTATGTACCTAATTAATGTTTTTTTACGTTATAATACCTATCATAAAACTTGTTTTGAGACTGTCATAAGCCTTCTCCAAGTTAGTGAAAACTAATGCAAGTCCTTCCTCGTATCTTTGTATTTCTTCATCAAGCTTCTAATGAGAAAACTTGTTTTCATTGTTGATCGATTTTGCATGAACTTGAATTGGTTGGCAGAGATAGATATAATATCACGTAAGCTATATTCTATAACTCTTTCTCACGATTTTAAATTATGACTGATAAGCTTAATTCTCCTGTAATTTGAGCAACTCTGAAAGTCTCATTTGTTTTTGAAAATGGATACTGAAATGATTTTCCTTCATTCATCTGGAATTTTCTTTGAAGTTAGGATTTTGTTAAACAATTTAGTCAATCAAGTTACTCCTATATCATTTAGACACTTCCATGGTATTCCATTTGGTGCATAGGTTTTCCTAACTTTCATCATCTTCAAAATCTTATTGATCTCCAAAAATCTAATCCTTCTAGCAATCATATTCTTCCCTATGGTGATGTGGTATATGATAACCACATTACCACCTTGGCCATCATCGAGATTAGGGATGACAATTTTGGTCTGACCCGCGGATACCTGATTCGAATGGGGTGGGGCAGTTTTTTATATTATATCCGAATTCGACCCGATTATATATATATATATATTTATTTTATTTATATATAATATATATATTTTTTAAGTTATAGTTATTTTATATATATATATATATATATATATATATATATATATATATATATATATATATTTAAAAAAATAAAAAAAAAACATATAAACGGATATACCTATCCTGCATTTTTATTGTTAAACGGGTTGGGTTCGAGTTTTGCAAAATCCACCCCAAACCCAACTCATTGTCATCCTTAATTAAGACATTCATCAAAATAACTCCATCTTTTTTTAGTGTCATTTTTCGCTAAAATTTTTCCCTCTTTATCTTTAATACATCTTACCTGATTGAGATTTCAATATTTTATTTATTTTGTTCTTGCTAACTTATAGATATCTTTTTTACTTTATTTCGTTCCAAGTTTCTCATACATCTTTTCAGAGGCTTATGCTCTTGCTTGGCTCATGACTTTTTTGCCTCTTATTTCGCTTTCTTGCTCTACTCATGAGCCTTTCCATTATTACATTTTGGTAGTCTCTTGTATCATTTTTTTTTTTCATTTTCACTGTCTTTTGTACTTTCTTACTCCACTACCACATTTTCTTTGAGGATGGGTCATGTCCTTTAGACTTCCAAAATTTCTCTAACTATTTATCTAATTTTTGAAGCTATGTGTATCCACATAGCATTGGCCTCCATGTCCGACTTTCATGCTTTTGACTTAAGGAGTTCATTCTTAAACATCATTTGCTTTGCCGCTTTTAATTCCTGCCGCTTTATTTTAGATATTATACTTCTATATTTCTTTGTCCTTCTCTTGATCTTGATATCTAAAACTATCAACCTATATTGATTTGTAAAAGCCTTTTCCAGGGTCACTTTGCAATCTTTGCATAAGGCTCGATTTGCTTTTCTTATGAGAAGAAAGTCAATTTGATTTCTATTTTCACACTTTTAAAAGTTACTAGATGAGATTTTCTTTTTATGAAGTGGGTATTTGCTAGGTTTAGGTCATAAGCTATAGCAAAATTACAAATGCTTGTCCCCTCCTCATTTTTTATATTGTAGCCAAAACCTCAATACACTTTCTCATAACCTTGCCGATTACTTACTACATGTTCATTGAGGTCTTCATTGATGAAAATATTCTCTTTATGTGGCGTGCTTTGCATAAGGTTATTCATATTTTCCCAAAATTTTTGTTCGCTCATATTATCTAATTCAATTTGTGGAGTTTAAGAATTGATTATATTCATCACTTCTCCTTCAACAACTAGTTTAATAAGAATAATCATATCTTGAAGTCTCGCTCGAGCACTTCGTTTGGTCTGCTAGGAGAATTAGAATGCTTATCGAGGCTTAGTTCTAGAGCGTATCCCGCCATTTATCATGTTCTGAAAATGATTTTAATTTTTGAGACCTTTTGGGAAGTCGCAATCTTAATTTAGTTTTGTTGGAAAAATATAATGTAAAAACTCAATTTTTACTCTAATTGTAATCCAATGAAAAACAAATTAGACCTTCAAATCAGATTTATTTATGGATTCGGAGACTAGATTTTTAGTTTAATTATGATTTGAAAATATTATTATTATGAATGACATTTATCGGATGCAAAACAATAAATAAAACAATTAAACCATTCATCTGAATCAACAAAGAAAATAAAGCAATAATTTATATTTGAATATTAAAATAGGAAATATTAACTCTAGTGCTTATAAGTTTTAGGTTAATAATTTTTTTTTTCATAATTACTCTAAAATAAATAACATAAATGTAAATTTATTGGATTTGATGCTTAATATAAAGCATGTCTACGTTTTTTTTTTTGAATTGGAATCAAAATCGACGTAATTTTCCCTTCTTGCGAAGTGTTTTGGTTTGGAAAAGAGTTTCGACTTCAGATAACTTTCAGGATGAAGTCGAGGAAATGTGTATGTGACTTCTAAATCTTCAGAAGTCTGGAAAAATGTGCAATTTAGGAGGCGCTAAATTAGATGGATTTGGATTGAGGATTTTATACCTTACTTTGCTGTAGTAGCAGTCGAAAGGTTTTATCGGATTGGAATTTCACTTTGCGAACAAAATTGGATTTAAGAAAACAAATTAATTCGAAGAAAATTAATTTAGGACTCAAAAAGCCAATCTTATATTCTTTTAATTCAATGAGAATCAAAGAAATCGGTTTGAACTTAAAGAAAGTTAAATCTCTTTTATATTAATTGGAGAACTCAAAGAGAGCTAATTAAAGTGTGTTTAATTCAAAGAAAATTAAAGGGGTGAACATGTGTATGTGAGTGTGAAGTTGAGTGTTTTCTTTAATTCAAAGAGAATTAAAGAAGGGAAATGGTGTGGTTGAGTGTGGATGAGGGTGTGGATGAGTTGTGGTGAATGACAGGAGAGAGGGGGGTGTTTATAGGAGTGAGGAAGGGTATAAAGGGAAATTGCCTGGCAGATCCGCAAGGAAGAGGGAGCGGATTTGCAAGGAAGAGGTGGATCTGGGATGGCGTATCCACTTTGCCATGTGCCAAAAAGGCTTGGTTTGCAGAAAATAGCTGCTGCCCCATGGGATTCCGAGCTTCCAGGCTTGTTTCGAGTTTTCCAAGTTTGTGGCATGTCCCGCTTGGTTTAGTGTGAGTTTCTGGGGGTGCTCCAAAGGTGTACCGAAGTTTAATTGCTCCACAAATGGCCTAATATTTGCTTCAAAACCTGCAAAAGTGTGGTTATATGCAATGAGGTGTAAAAATAACATGTTCACAATATCCTCTTCTCATCTCACTATTATCACTATTTCTTTTATTGTCTTATTTAGAATGATATCCACTCCTTTCTTGTTTCTCTTTTTCTTATTGTCTTATTTAGAATGATATCCACTCCTTTCTTGTTTCTCTTTTTCTTTGTATACAATAATTTGTAGTCTAAATTACTCATTTCTTTAATTTTTTCTCTTATCCAATTGGTCTCTTGGATGCAAGTCATATTAACTTTTCTCCTCTCCATAGTGTCGACAAGTTCTATTAACTTGTCTATAAGAGACTCAATATTTCATTTTAACTTTTCTCCTCTGCATAGTGTCGACAAGTTCTATCAACTTGCCTATAAGAGACTCAATATTCCAATTTTCAACTTTGATTCTCTTATTAGCTTGTTCCATTTGGTATTCTTACCTAGAAGTACTTATTAAACTGATATCTGGACTAACTTTTTTACCTACATTCGTCCATGAGGTTGGAACCCTTGCTCATTTAGCACTACATCCGGTGCGCCGACATGGCGCGTCGCTTTAGGAGGACGCCCTACATCCTTGTCTTTTTTCTCACTACACCCGGGCTTCGATGTAATGCATCGTAAGTAAAGAACACCCCCAATGTTTATATTAGTTGAATCTCTAATCATGAGATGTGACAAAATTTTATGCTGGTTTTCACCTACCGTAACCCTCCTCCATCATGTGGTGCATATAGATAATTTTTGCAATGAGTGTCTTGATTATGTGTTGGATTTAGTAAAGAGTTGTTAGTCAATATAGTAATTGGTATTTGTGAAGTGTTAACACTATTTTGTATCTTACTTTATGCATTCTGTTCTGTTTGTTCAGGTATCTCCTCTGTACTGTAGGGTCAGTATATATCAAATCTAAAGAAGCTCCTGCAAAGGATGTTCTCAAGGATCTTGTGGAAATGTGTCGTGGCATTCAGCATCCTGTACGTGGGCTTTTCTTAAGGAGTTATCTTTCTCAAGTCAGTAGGGATAAATTGCCTGATATTGGTTCCGAGTATGAAGGGTAAGGATATCATATTATTATTTGGTTGTCACACATTCTGTTAAAGTTATTTATTTATGTGCTTATGGAGAGAAGATTAAGTGCTTTGAAGACCAGTTGATTTGAGTAGTTTTAGTCAATATTGTGCCATACTCGGATGACTTGTGATAGATCTACTATTTCTGATGGCAATCAGTGTGACAGAATAAGAAGGCAAATCCATCTATATGTAGTACTAAGATAACGTCAATAGCTATGAAGTGCTTTATGTTCTCGTTATGTTCTGCAATATCCCCATTGAACTCTATACTAAATTGTGGTTTGCAATTTTAAGCTTTAGTCTTTAAATTTGAATTTTCTTGTATTCCTATCTGTGTCACTTCAAAACTCAAGTTAGAGCACCAAATTGAAATAGTAGTATCGGTATTGGAAAATTCTTTTCATTTGTAATGCTGTGTGGATTATGGTTGGAGCTGACAGATGTATTGACCTTTTGAATCCTCCAGGGATGCTGACACAGTCATGGATGCTGTGGAGTTTGTGCTGCAAAATTTTACTGAGATGAACAAGCTGTGGGTGCGGATGCAGCATCAGGTTGGTTGACATATCTATGACTCCCTGCTCTCATGTTTGGCATGCATCACCATGCTTGCATGTCGTAGAGGTAAAATATGTCATGAGGGCATGATTTCTGGTCATGCAGGTCTTATACTGCTTGTGAATCATTCATACTCTTAGCTGACCCTGAGTTGAGGCTTGCTATCGGGCTTTCTGGTCTGCAGGGACCTGCCCGGGAAAAGGAGAAGCGGGAGAAAGAAAGGAGCGAGCTGCGTGATCTTGTAATACCAATCTCCTGTAAATGGTTAATTTCTGCGATGCAACTGTGTAGTGTATATGCAGTACACATGAGCAGCTAAATGTTTGCTCCCTGATATTTAATAGGTAGGGAAGAACCTGCATGTTCTCAGTCAGATAGAAGGTGTTGACCTTGATCAGTACAAAGATACTGTACTTCCCAGGATCCTTGAACAGGTTTTGATCTTTATATTTCTATTTTGATAGTTGTTTTTAAAGCAATGATTTTTTTAGCATGAGATATACTTGTATATCCCAGACTGAATTTTGAATCTCGATCATTTTGACAGATTGTCAATTGCAAGGATGAGCTTGCTCAGTTCTATTTGATGGATTGTATTATTCAAGTCTTTCCAGATGAGTATCACTTGCAAACTCTTGAAGTCTTATTGGGTGCTTGCCCCCAGCTTCAGGTATGAATTCGGTATTAGTTGTTGTCTGTGATGCATCTGTTGACGTGGTTCCATGTTAGCTTTTCAATTGTTTGTGCTATAACACAACAATTTTCTTTTGTCTCTTTATGTTTTGCAGCCATCTGTTGACATTAAGACAGTGCTTTCTAGATTGATGGAGAGGCTCTCTAATTATGCAGCTTCAAGCGCAGAAGTTTTACCCGAGTTCTTGCAAGTAGAAGCCTTTTCAAAATTGAACAATGCCATAGGAAAGGTAAATTTTTCATATTGATGCTGGATGATGTAAAGTCAGGATATTAGAGTTAGACCAAAAGGGGGATGATGGAATAAGCGTCGATGATTATAAATACACCTAAGACAGGAAATTCCATGTAATTTGTTTGAAATGCTTACATGGAGCCCTCTGTGGTTGTCATTAATGTGTTGTGTTTTAGACTCTAGTTGCCTTTCTAAGTTTCTATACACATTCTAGATATTTGATGTTTCTTTGCAAATAAAGTTTCTTACCCATTGTCTTTCTGATTATACATTTATTTTTCATTTTTGGGATAAGATAGCAGATAATGTATATTTACTTAAACCTGTAAATAAGTACTTATTTGTTTATGCAGGTGATAGAAGCACAGGTGGATATGCCTATTTTTGGAGCTGTGACTTTATATTCATCTCTCCTTACATTTACTCTCCATGTTCACCCTGACCGGTTGGATTATGCGGATCAAGTGTTGGTACGCCACTCTCTAAACCACTTTTGCAATTGCACTGCACTTTTAGGTTATTCTTGGAAGTTGGAAAGTTCCTCGTAACTGTGCATGAGTCTGCATTATGGTATTATGCAAACTAACTTATGATTACATCAATCTGGGTGCCTATTGAATGCTTTTATGTGTTAAGTGATTCCTTGTCTCTATGATCATCAGGGAGCATGTGTTAAGAAATTATCAAGCAAAGGGAAGCTTGAAGATAGCAAAGCAACAAAACAGATTGTGGCACTGTTAAGTGCTCCATTAGAGAAATATAATGATGTTGTCACTGCATTGAAGCTTTCCAACTATCCCCATGTCATGGAATACCTTGACAATGAAACAAATAAAGTTATGGCCACTGTTATAATTCAAAGTATTATGAAAAACAACACGCGTATTTCTACAGCTGACAAGGTATGCTTCTGTCCCTTGCTCATCCTTTTCTTTCAAATGTGCTCTAAATAATCAGACTTTGTTCTTTTTATTTTGTCATGCAGGTTGAGGCATTATTTGAATTAATCACAGGGCTCATCAAGGATTTGGATGGAACTCAAGAAGAGGTTATTTGGACTTCTCTAACTTGAGCAGTTATAAAATATGTTGCATAGTCAAAAGAAATTTGAAGTTCTAAATACCTTTCTGAATTTTCCACCAATGCATACTGTAGTTTGTTTGTATTGCTTTCCAGTTACTGCTCTAATCTGCTTTGCTTCTGGAAACTCAGCTATCACACAATAGTGTTTCTCAATGTAAAATACTTTTGTCCCTCCTCTCCTAGGTTGACGAAGATGATTTCAAAGAGGAGCAGAATTCTGTTGCACGTCTTATTCAGATGCTGCATAATGATGATCCAGAGGAAATGTACAAGGTATTTAATTTTTTGCAATACGTGCTTATTGTCTTCATAAATTGATATCTTTAACATTTTGTTTGACCTTGGCTTGCTTTTTATTATTATTATTTTTTTGCTATATATTAATGTACCAATTAAAAAAATTCATGTAATTGCACCATAACAAATAGTAGAGTAGCAGCACATAAGAGTAGTAGTAGTAGCACAAACTTTAGCAGCAAAAGCTAATATATGTTGCAACATTTCATGTTGCTAATAAAAAGCTAATATTCATGTTGCTGCCAAAATGCCAATATACAAAAAAAATTTTAATCTATATTTTTTTTCTTTTTGAGTTTTGAAAGAGAGATTATTCAGTAGTGAGACTTTAAACTTGCATGCATTAAATTTTTTGGTACACTAGACAGTTGTAGATTATAAATTTTTTCTACAAAAAATATTGTTGCTATTAATAATGTTTTTGGTCGCAAACAAATTTTGCTGAAAAAAAAAACTACGGCTTCGACTTTTTAGTAGCATAACGCAGCCATAGCTTATAGCAACAATTTTTGTACTTTTAGCAGCAAAAATGTTTGTTATCAATTTTAGTATTTATTGTAGTACTAGATTTTAATTGTTGCCTGTTTCAGTTTTAAAGCTTTTGTTCTCTTCTGCTTAAACATTGCAGATCATATATACTGTAAGGAAGCAGATCCTGACTGGAGGACCACAGCGTTTACCTTTCACTGTTCCTCCTCTTGTCTTTTCTTCTCTTAAGGTTTGCTTCTGCCAAATACTGATATATTTGAATTGGTTAGAACTGCTATTGCAAGTCCTACAACAAGGACAACTGCTATTTATCAGCATTGTCAGCATGTGTAATAGCCAGTTATTTGTTGTTAATCATGCTGTATTTCATTGACACACTAATAACAAAGCTGCAATAGCTATCTGACAATGGTTCAAAAGGCTCCTTCGTCCCTAGCCCTTGTCGGTTCAAAAGGCTCCTTAGCCCCTAGCCCTTGTTTCTATCTCCAGTATCTAAAAATGAATTTGAAGCTTTATTGACTGGAGGAGTGTATTAGTGTCTTACCTTTTCCTCTTTTAGCAATGCAATTTCCACTTCACTCTATATCCTTGGTTTATTGTTTGTGTATACAGTTGGTTAGGCGACTGCAAGGCCAAGATGAAAATCCTTTTGGGGACGAGACATCTACTACGCCGAAGAAAATTTTTCAGCTTTTGAATCAGGTACCGTTTTAAATTTATGTTGTAGAGATTTGAATATGATATTTCGCTAGCAAATTTGGTAATGTGAACCATTCTGTTTCAGACAATTGAGGCACTGTTAACTGTCCCTGCTCCTGAACTGGCATTAAGGTTGTACTTGCAATGTGCTGAGGTACAATGATCGTTAGATATCAGTATTTGGGGTCCATTTGGCAATTCTTCATCTCATACCTTGTATTTTTTTATTGCTTAATTAGGCTGCAAATGACTCTGATTTAGAACCTGTTGCGTATGAATTTTTCACCCAAGCTTATATTCTGTATGAAGAAGAAATCTCAGTAAGCTGATTCCCAACTTAGTAAATAATGAACCTTCATGGAGTTCTACTTGTTCATTTTACTAATGCACCCTTCCTGAAACAGGATTCCAAAGAACAGGTGACTGCACTACATTTAATAATAGGCACACTACAAAGAATGCATGTCTTTGGTGTTGAGAATAGGGATACTTTGACTCACAAAGCCACAGGGGTAATTATAGCAGAAATTAGTTATAATTTAATTATTAACTTACTGCATTCAGCACTGTTTGTACTGATGTGAGACCTTCGGACTGAGCAGTATTCTGCTAAGCTTTTAAAGAAGCCTGATCAGTGTAAGGCTGTTTATGGGTGTGCACATCTCTTTTGGGTTGATGATCAAGATAACATGAAAGATGGAGAGAGGTGGGTACAAAGCATTTAGTATTTATTGGCTGAGACAATAATTCTGTTCTTGTGCATTATTAAGAATTTGATAGATATTATTTATTTGTTTTTCAGGGTTCTAATTTGCCTAAAGCGTGCACTAAGAATTGCTAATGCCGCTCAACAAATGGCCAATGCAGCAAGAGGTAGCACTGGTTCAGTCACGCTCTTTGTTGAAATTCTGAACAAGTAATTGTTTCTTTTCCAATTCTAATGGACTAGTGTTTCTTCCTTAAATATAATTTCTCTTTTTTAATTTCAAATATGGAACTTTATTGTATTTGAAGGTATCTTTATTTCTTCGAGAAGGGGAACCCACAGATCAATGTTGCTGCAATCCAGAGCCTGATTGAATTGATTACGACTGAGATGCAAAGCGACTCTACTACACCAGACCCTGCTGCTGATGCTTTCCTTGCCAGCACTCTACGGTACATTCAGTTCCAGAAACAGAAAGGTGGAGCAATTGGTGAAAAATATGAGCCCATCAAGGTGTGACTGCGTGACTGGATGATAAGAATGTCTTTTCAAAATATTGGTTCAAATACAATTGCTGCTATTGAGTCCTTTGTAGTGGGGTATATATATTATGTTCCTGGTGAAGAAGCTTTGTTCCTCGGAATTCAGTCCAGTCCAGTCCAGCGCAGTGCAATGTTGAAACTCTATCTTGATGCTTAGCTGGACCAATACAGAATCATACGCCAATATATTATTGATGGTTGAGGAAATTAACAACTCCAGTTTCAAAAAAAAAAAAGAAAAAAAAGAGGAAAAAAAAAGAGTTTAACAATGTCCTATTTCGTTGAGGTTTTGGTATCATATACCGTTTTCAGCAGTATTGAACCGAGTTGTGTCAAATTGTTTATTTCATCTTCAAAATTCTGTACGACATGCCCATTTATTCAAGTTCTCTTTCATGTCCGGACAGTGTCCAATGTTATTTACTATATTTGCGTTAACTCCAGCTCGCAAAGAGACTGGGCCAAAGAAAGAAAGCCCAAAAGTTCAGTGGACTATATAAGCCCATAATGTGCCAGTCAGCCCAAATGAAAGTCTTGGGTAAGCAAGCCCAAATTGAACCAAGATCTGGGATTGACTCAAATTGAGAATGTACTACCTTGCATTGACTCCTGCTCACGTCCCCATGATTCATGGAGGATAGTTGAAATATGACCCATACCTTTAGATCATGCTGCTGATTCTTCTTGCAGTTGGTTACTATTGCTTTTGTTATAAATAAATCAGTTGAATCTCATCTGGAATCTCAATATACATACACACGAAAAATCTAACAATTTTTTGGCTCCAGTAGCATGGAAAGTCTTGATTGAACTAGATAGACCGAGATAATGCTTGGCCGATTTACAGGACCGTGTGTACTGTTTTCCCAAAGGGTACAAGACCCTAGAGGTCATCCTTTTTTGGGTGAGGATAATTCAAACACTGCACATCTCCCTATTTACTACACAGTGTGGGAAAGTCTCGGCTGAAAATTTTCTCAAGCTTTGATTATTTGGGAGCTCACACTCTAAGTCGGCCTTTACATGGTATACTAACTTGAGGCCGGACTCCACTACTAGAGTAGATAGAAGATAAGTTCCCATTGAATTCTATAGAACACCTCCCACTATGACATTGGCTGATCTGGCAAAAACTACATAAATGCCAGGAGAATCGGCCAAGAAGTACGTGGCTCATTTAGAAAGGCCAAAGCTTATTGCAACGTAAGCATTTTAGAAGTCGAGCTTGTGAATTTACCTTCAACTGTATAAACACTGCAGTATGAGAACACTTTGAAGGCCACAGGTTCAAAGATTTCTATAACCTTTTAGACATAGTCAACAACTATGAAAGGTTATTAAAATAGAAAGATCAAAGGAAAACATCTTCGAGGGGTACTTGCTATCGAGATCCATTGGAAGTTTTGACCTTTGAGTAAGAAGATTGTGCTTCTGATTTAGATGACGAGGTGTTCCTGGTCGAACTTAAATATGGAAGGTCATATGAGGGCTCAACTTTAAGAATAGAGCTCAAATCGAATAACTCGAAAGTATTCTTTTGATCTCAACAAAGTCGATGAGATATTTGATTGTTTACTGAAAGATAATTAGATAACTCTGTTGGCCGGTCATATATTCCATTAGTCGAGGAGAGAGGCAAACGAGACTACTGCAAATAGCATAATTCTTGCCATCGTCAGGCAAAGAATTGTATAGTCTTTCGGAACATTATCCAAAAGGCAATTCAGGACGATAAGTTGGCTTTCCCAAACAACAAAGGCAAGGGATCATTGGTGGAAACAAATCCTTTTCATAAGGCCTCAGTCAAGATAATTGAGGTGAAGAGGGGCATTATCTGCATGGCCGAATCCAGTAGTTCGGCCTAAGAAAAAAGTTGATTTACAATCTAAGGGGCGGGGGGGTTGGGGGGGTTGAGCAGAGAGACAAATTGAAGCTAAACTACAACAAGTTTGGCCTTTTGTGGCTAGAAAGGATACAAAGATGAGCAATATTAGTGCTTGCATAACTTGTCCCTTATCTAAATCCAAATTTTAGGTGGTCTCGAAGGTAAAGGAGTAGGAAATATTTGAGAAAGCTCTGAAAACAGTTAGGAGGATAGACTGACTCAAAAAAGACAGTGGAAGGATGTGTAATGCAAAAACCTTCAATTCGGCCTCAACAAAATTTTAGGCCGAAATACATATATAGGGATAACACCTATACCAATAAGAACAGAGCTCCAACCAATATGCCGATTCAGTCTAGTCCTTAAAGGGATCGGCCTAGAGTGCCAGGAACTTTCAGACCCAGATTGCAGCACATTGAACGGTGGGAGATTTATGAGCCCAACCGAATGAATGTCTTTGAGAGGCTCGGCGACAAGCCAAATAATAGGCCGATCTTAACAAAAACTCAGAAAAAGGAGATGACAAAGACAAAGAAAGATGAAAGGGTTGGAGGAAAGGGCTCAACAGCTAAAGGAAAGGGCTTATAACACTAAAAGTTGTCCTAAACATATTGAGCATAGCCACCAAGTTAGGCAGATGGAACAAACTGCCCGAGTCTCTGAAAGACTTCAGGCTAGAAATAAACAAAAGGCTGCAGGAGCTGAGGTTTGACTCTAGGAAGATGAAAAGAAGGGAGTAACCTTGGTGGCCAAGATTATTGGCCTGATAGCAAAGCCAAGTTGTACGATGTGGAGGAAATCGACTCAGGTTCTAAGAGGAGGAAGGTCTGGGTGCCCAAACAAAAGCCATAGCCCGAGCCAAGTAACAAAGGCAAAGGTAAAACAAACTCGAGGGCACGCATAAAAGTAGTGAGTTACCTACCTTTGGAATTCTTACCTAAGCCTGGACAGTTGTCAATGCTGGATGGTGATGTTTTGAAAGCCAAATCAACAGAAGAGGGTGAATCAAACGTTCATCAATCAGTCATCATTGAGGAAGCACTGTAGAGTTTAACCATCCACATTTGGCCTCTTTACATTCAGGCAAAGCAGATGGAGTTGTGGTAAACAAGGTATTGGTTGACAACGGGGTTGGAGTGAACATATTGATGTTGTGTATGCTGAAAAAACTTGGCCATAGCAAAGATGATCTTAAGAAGGTTGATGTATCCGTAACCGATTTCACCGGTAGGGAGGTTATGGCTGAAGGTTTCTTGTCGGTATAGATGAAGGTCGACAGGGAAGTTCTGACTGAAGGGATGTGTGTGGTAGATGTAAAAAGTAATTATAACATTCTTCTAGGCCAATACTGGTTCACTCGAATGGATGCATTCCTTTTTCAATGCACCATACTCTGATACTGTTTAGAAAGGGATATGTGGAAATTGTGCATGTAAATAATAACCCTTTGCAAGAGGAAGTACACATGATTGATACAATGTTTTATGAACCGCAGACTAAAGTTACTGAGTTTATTTATGACAACAATAAGTGCAGTAAGAAGCTATCTAAGATGAACTCGTTAGATCAATCAAGGATCCTAGTAGAGGAGTTTCTTTGGTAAACATCAATTCGACTGCCAAGCCGTGCATCCACATCAAAGGGTATCAATGACGTCACAACTAAATAAAGAATGCTGGAACAAGATTCTAGATCTTATTCGTCAACCTAACATTGCAGTGGCCGAATGTATTTATGAGGATGAAAAAAAGATCCTTTGGCCCAACTAAAATTGACTGATTTGAAATTAGCTTCCAGCAAACTGGAGGACGAACCAATAGAGGTGCATGATCCCTTAAAGGAGATAAATGTAGGCACCGATGGAAAGGTTCAACCTTTATTCATAAGTGCCAAGCTCAATGCCAATTTGAAGCAAAGTTAATCACTTTGTTGTGGGAATACATGGACTCTTTTGCTTGGAACTATGAAGAATTGCCTAGTTTAAGCCGATATTTAGTGGAACATCGACTACTTATCAAACCTGGTTTCAAGCCATTCAATCAACCTTTGCGCCGGATGTCTAAAGAAATTGAGAAATGGTTCGGGAAGAGATAAAAAGACTATTGGATGCTAGATTTATTTAAAATGGCCATTTATGTATAATGGCTATCAAATATTATTCATGTTATCAAGAAGAACGGTAAACTGAGAATCTATGTTGATTTCAGGAATTTGAATATGGAAACTCCTAAAGACGAATACCCAATGCTGATCTTGGACATGATGATTGATGCAACCGCATGAAATCAAATCTTAAGTTTCATGAATGAGAATTCGGGTTATAATAAAATCAAGATTACTGAAGAGGATGTCAGTAAGGTCGCTTTCATATGTCCAGGGCTCATTGGAGCTTATGAATAGGTTTTCATGCCATTCGACCTTAAGAATGCTGGAGCCATATATTAGAAGGCTATGGATACCATCTTTCATGATATGATCAGTAAGTTCATGGAGGTGTATATTGATGATGTGGTGGTGTGTTCTCAAATAGAAGAACAACATTTAACCGATCTTTGCCGGTCTTTTAAGCATACGAGGGAACATAATTAAAAGATGAACCAATTAAAATAGGCTTTTGGGGTATCGATTGGTAACTTCTTAGGGTTCTTATTACATCAACGAGGTATTAAGATTGACAAGAACAAGGCCAAAACCATAATAGAAGCCAAACCACCTTAATCCAAGAAGGAACTCCAAAGATTGATAGGACATATTAACTTTTTAAGGAGGTTCATAGCAAATATTGTGAGCAAGCTTTGGCCATGGCGTAGTTTGTTAAAGGTCAAGAATGATGCCAATTTTGTTAGGAATAAAGCTCACTAGGCTGTATTTGATGAAATCAAGGCATTTTTTACAAAGCCTCATTTGGTGACTCCCCCAAGGGCGAGTTAGTCCTTGATTTTTTTATATATCGACTTATGGAGATTCTGTGGGTAGCATGCTAGCTCAAGTACACGAGAGTTTAAATGGGCAGTCTACTATCTGAGCAGGAGTTTGAGTGAGACCGAGGTCAGGCACACAATAATGGAAAAGTTGTGCCTTGCTTTATACTTTTCATATACCAAGCTTCAGTGCTACACAATGTTTTCATAATCAGTCCGGTTAAAGAACCGGTGAAAGCAGAGGGTCAGAGAGTCAGAGGTTCGACCTGGATCGAACCAATTAAACCGAAAAAATTGGTATATATATATATATATATAATTTGACATTTATTATATATATGATGAAAATAAATATAATGCAATTATGACTAAATCAATAATTTATATAAGATCATATTTTTTATGGTGTCAATGCAAATAAATTAAGTCAAAAGTTATATATATAGTAAGTTATGGACATTTACTTGCTCAAATATCTATTTACGCAATAGAGTAACATGCAATAGAGTCATGATTTTAGAATCAGGTAAAATTGAAACGAAGTTACTGAAATTCTCTTAATTTCTTTTAACTCAAAACAGACAAAAGATGTCATTTTGATAAAAAATTAAAATTAAAAATTAAAAAAAAAAAAAAAAAAAAAAAAAAATATGACCCACTTGAATCGAAAAAACCGATCTGGTTCATCTGTTAATCGTTTTTTAACTGATTTTTGGGGGACAGGTAAATGGGAACTGACCAAACTGGTCCTTAGTTCGGTTCTAAATTTTTTGGTTCGATCGATCGATCTGGTCCAATTTTAACAACCATGGTACTACATGCTACCAATAGTGATCCTAGTTATAAGCTGAACTGACATCATCAAATACCTTATATCACAAATTTTTTTATGAATAAACTTGGAAAATGGGCAATTGCTTTGTCAGAGTTTGCTATTGCCTATGGACCACAAAAGGCTGTTAAGGGGCAAGCATTGACTTATTTCTTGGCTTATCACCCTACTAAGATGAGCCTAGTGAAGAGATGAATTGTGTATTCGACAACGCATGGCAAATATGGTTTGATGGTTCTAAGACCACCAATTCAGTAGGGGCGTGTATTGTTTTGACTTCATTTGGAGGGTTTGTACTTGGTTTTCCCAATACCAACAACCAAGCCGAGTATAAAGCTCTACTAATCGGCCTTGAGATTTTAGCCAAACTAGCAATACAATCAATTAATATTAAAGGGGATTCTCTTTTGGTAATAAAGCAAGTCTGAGGGGAATTTAAGTGTGAGTCTCTTGCATTGCAACCGTACTGCAACAAGGCAATGCATATGTTGGACAACTTTGAACATTTTTCCTTGTAGTATGCATTATGAGATGAAAATGAGGAAGCCAATTGGCTAGCTCAAGGGGCTTCGAGTTATTTGGCATGGTTTGGTGAAGTGCAAAAGGAATATAGACGGGTCTCAATTCTATGCATCATAGATTTAGATCGGCTTGAAGAACAGGTGGAGAAGCATCATGGGATGTACATGATCGACTTGAACCATGATTGAAAAACCAAGCTGATTGAATACTTATAGGAACCATCCTCAGGGCAAGTCATAAGGTGAAAATCATAACCCTGAGATTTTTGTAGGATAATGGTGAACTCTACCGAAAACATCTAGGAGGTGAGCTCTTATTGTGCCTTGGCCCGAAAGAAGTCATGCTTGCAATGACCAAGGTCTATAAGGTTCGAATGGTGCCCATCAATCAAGCTTATTAATGAGACAACTCTTAGAACAACATGGGAATTGATGGATGACAATTCAGAAAGATTGTGTCAAGTACGCTAAGGGGTGCAAGGCTTGTCAGAAGTATGGACCAATCCAAATATCTCCTGCCAAAGAACTACATTCGTTCATTAAGCCTTGGCCTTTCAGGGAATGGGCAGTTGACATGATTGGCAAGATATGTGTTCGGGCTTTTCACAAGTGCACGAATTGCTTTAGCAAGTAATAGAGTGAGTAGAGTATCGTCGGCGTTGTCAATTACCGAAATTTATATTATCTTTATTAATTGGAAAGAAAT
>CANXYC010282652.1:0-22306 GCA_948193065.1 Aleurites moluccanus | reverse complement strand
ATTCAAAATGTGTTTTGAACATCAATAATCATCAAAGAACACCATATAATCATATTTGAATCAAAAGAATCACAAAACCATTAACTTACCAAAAGTTCTTCCAAAACTTCAAAACTTTGATTCTTAGCTTTTTCAAGTTTTTCTTTGAAATCTAAGGCTAGATTAGTGTTTACAAGGTTGGAATTAATATGTTTCCATCCAAAAATGGAAGAAATGCATAAGGTTTGGTATTGTCTAATGATGGCTGAAACTTGCTTTAGGTGGAGAGAGAAAATTCTGCATATGAAATGGTAGAGGAAGATGACAATAGTGACGTGGTAGGAAAAATCCACCTAAATATCAAAGGTGTGATCTTATACATTAGGCTTATGAGAGGTTTTTGGGTATAGTTGTGATAGTGATGGTGAAGCTATTGAGAGTGAGTTGGTGAGTTAGGTCTAAGAGATGGAGTGTATGACCTTGAGCAAGGTATTTTAGGAATATTATAACATTATAAAATAGTAAAAAATTGCAAAAAAAAGTTGACTAATGGAATTTGCGTTGAAAAACTGGACAAATGGGTTTAAATGAATCAACATGTAAGGACTCTTCAATTTTAAAAAATTAGGACGTAAACGTTAATTAGGTTAAATTTTAGATACTAAAATATACTTTTTTAAATTTAAAAAATGATTTCTCCTAAAAAAAAATGCAGTTTTCCATTGAAAAAATATAATTTTTTTTTGCTAACTAATTTTTTAGATTGATCCAAACATTAGAAAGTATAAAAAAATATAAACAAATCCTAAATACATTTTCCATTGTAAAAAGTTATAAATTAAAGTTTAATATTCATTTCAAATTTAATGGTTGAATGAATGTCACGTCCCAATTTTAGAACATGACAATTCTAGGATGCTGACACTCGTAGAACTCTTCTATAACTTGTAAATATCACCTGCTATAATATATCTATATCCATATAATCAGTCTATCTGTCATCATCTGTGATCATATCTGATCTCAACACATCTCATATATATTAAATATCAATAACTAATAATATTGCAGACCATACTAAGTATAGTCATCCCAATTATTTACATATCTATAAAGCATCTAAAATATATACAAGGAATACATAAAAGTTTAATATATACATTATTATAACAAAGATGGATCCACCGATGAAGAAATCTTGGACCAGCTCTATTCCTGACCTGAAAAGATAAAACCACTAAAAGAGTGAGTATTTTCATACTCAGTGAGTCAATATATATATATATAATTATACATTAAGCTAGGTAGGAAACAACAAATGAACAGTATTAACAATTGACTCATGGATAGCACATTAAAGGACCAAATCAAGAGAAATGGTTTATAGATATCAAATATAGATGTATAGGCACTAGAAGAAATAATAACCATGTATATATTACAGATATTAGGTCATGAAATGCATATCATTATCAATATAATATGTAAATAGCATAAGGTGGATCAAACCATATGGCCAGGACCATAATCCATCCTAGCTAGGGTATCACTAGAATTTCATTATGCACAATGCTGATGGTATTTACCCACTACCCCATCAGTAAGGTAGCTCTGTCATACAAATATTAGAATAGGCTAAAGATAACAAATAAAATACCAAATAGACAAGAAAATCAACAAGGCTTAATTTCTGTAACTTTAGCTCATTTGAGTAGTTTAGATAAGTAAACACATATAAGATCATTATCCTTAACAAAGGAACATTATAGTATAGGCAAAATGCCACAAAAGTCATTTATGATACAAATTTAAAATATGTCAAGAAGACACATTTATACTAGTGACAAAGAAAGTCATTCATGATAGCAACTTTGGTAACAATTGATTTCTTAAGGAAATTAACAAAGGTCATTTCGTCGAGCACTTGGTATACACCACTTTAGAACTAAATAAATATAGTTTTGGGACATATTGATCAAAAGTCAAAGTTCACAATTCAAGCCCCAATAGCAACAAACACAAAGGCATTATCAAACATGGTTTATATACATCAATAAACAACATAATCAGAGCTTGAATTCAAGAAAAATTCAAAGGAACTCAAATAAGATACTTTGGATAAAAAGTTGCAGGAATTTAAATGGATTCAAATTGATCAAAGAAAGGTTTAAACATCAATAATAATATACATATAACTCACCAGAACCGACGAATCAATCGTTTACGCGATAAAACGTCTATTTACCTATAACAGGCAAAAGTAGTGTTCTTCGGGTTTCCTTCGATTCTACAATCAATTTTACCACATATTTAACCTTAAATGGATGCTAACTAACATATTTAAACATTAATTGGAATTATGAAATCTATCTTTCTAATCATGTTTATAATCACTTATGTAGCTTAAATGAATCAAAAGAATGAAGAAAATATCATCCTCACCTGAATTCAAGGTATGGCTGAAATTAAGGTTGAATGGTTTTTCAATTTCTAGTTTGAATTTCTTAGAATTTTCGATGGAAACTAGCTTAATTGGTAGTTTAACCGAGTTTTTTTTTATCGATTTTGCTTGAAATTTGGATGAAATTGGTGAAGTTTTGGAGAAGTAAGAGGCTTGGCTATAACAATGGAGTTAAGGGGAGAATTTTCTGATTTTTGGAAAATTAGATAGCTATTTATATTAATTAACTTTCAACTAATTCGATTTTTCTCCCCGACACTTCTTGTATTCGCATATTCAACCCGGACTTATAACTATTTATTTTTTTGTCCCATTTCAATTCTGAAACAATATTTCTTATATTTCTCTAGCTTATGAGTCTAATGGTGACATTAAAAATTTAAAATTTCAAACTCATTCGTTAATCAAAACGTCGACGTGCTTATCTATTCACCGGGTATATTTTTAGCGATTTGTCAAATCGCTAAAGTATGATGTTCTAATGTCTAAATCAACTTTATTTATGCTTAAACAACATGTATTCAAGGTTATATAAATAAAATTTAAGAGTGTTACAATGAAATATTTAATATGATGAATATAGTTTTAATCAACAACAAATAGAGGATATTAATTAGTTATTGTTATTTCTTTCCTTGTGGAAAATTTTCAAATTCTCCCTCCTAATAAAAAAGGAAATGGAATTATATATATTATATAGTCATCACAATCCTAAGATTTATTGTCCAAATTCTTGTTTTTTCTCAAGTACTTTATTTTTTTCTCTTTCACAAAACCTCAACAAAGATTAAAACTTGAATAATTTGGTTGGTGCAATAGCTATTCTAAGAAACAGGTTCACTTTTACTATCTAAAGCATTTTTTGATGCAGTAATAGAAGGATCTGCTACTAACAATTCAATAAAAAGAAGTCCAGCTGCTGCTGAACCAACAAACAACAAATTTCAAATTCTAAACAACAAGACTACAATCACCTTTTGAACCAAAAATAATCACATCCATCATTTTTTTCTTTTCTTTTCACTGCTTTTGTTGGTGCTGTTACTGCTGCTGCAGCTGCAGCAATTCAATTTTCAAACACTCATCTAATCATTCTAATAAAGACTGAGCGTTTGAATTCAGTCATTTTTAGGAATTGCAGTTGCACCCACAGCAAAGAAATCAGAAATGACTTCTAAAGGCATGCCCTTTGTCTCAGGAACCTTCAAGAAAACAAATAACCAAGAAACAATGCATCCAATGGAAAAGAATCCAAAGACACCAGAAAGGCCAATTGAATTGAGCATCACAGGTAGCAAGTAAGTGATGGTAATGTCTCCAAGTCAATATGTCATAGCACATATTGTGATGCAAAGTCCGTGAACGCTGGTTGGAAATATCTCTGAACAAATTATGTTAGGAATTGCCCCAAATCCCATAACAAAGAAGCTTATGTAGAACATAACCCTTCCTGTGGAGATTATTGCATGCAAAACTGAACCAGTATTGACAATATTGCTAAGGACTAATGCAAGTAGTGATGCTATCAAGACAGGGATTGTGTAAAGCATTATTGCCCCGCAAAAGGTAAATTAAATATCGATATTAATTATAGCCTGTAACTTCAAATATAGAAACAAAGAGAGAACAATCAAGAAACAGACCGTCTGCCAGCAACATCCATTAGTCTCATGGCAACTACTATGCAAGGAAGCATTGAGAGTGCTGTGAAGAGACTTATGAAGAGAGATGCAGAATCTGATCTCAACCCCATATGTGATAAAAGAACTGCCACACCTGCTTGCTCAAGAATTTGTGGCGTGTAGTACAGAACTCCATTTATGCCAGATACCTATAGCAGCAAGAAACTTACGCATCAGAAGGTCAAAATTGTTTAACATTAACAAGAAAATTTTTAGAATAAGGAAATAATACATCAAGGAGTACACCAAGAATGGTATTAATATACCCGTTGAAGTATCTGAAGGCCTACAGCAACAATCAATGCACGCTTAACCAGGTTCAAAAAGATCACTACAGCTTGGTCCTTTATCAGCTGTTTCTGGTGGTTTAACCTTTGCTGGTCTATCAGGAAGCTGACTAAGTACTTGCTTGGAGCGAACAGCAGTTTTACTAACAAGAGCAGAAGCTTGTACATATTCACTTTCTTCAGGAATATCAGCAGCAGCAACTGAAAGGAGTGACCCTCGTCGGGAACCACCAACCATACCTTCCTGTTTCAAATACATTCTTTGAAGCCCTCCTTCTTTTCTGCCATCTTTACCTGTTTTCTCAGAATACTTATATGCCAATTGCCAACCGCCACCAATTCCCACAGAACCTTCTTCACCACCTGCATTGAAAAGGCTACTGTTTTGCCTAATGCTTAACATGTTGCTACTGGCTTGACCGGCACCATCCTTTTCTGCAGTAGAAACTTGAGGTGACAACAAAGGGCTACGCATGTTGTCATCAGAATCATTTCCAGCATCTAAACCAGAATCATCATCGTCCCTTTGGTTCTCTTCATCCCATCGTTCAGTCTACCTTGATTTCCAATAATATTAAACATGCTTCCAGTGCTTGGAATAAGCATACAGCGCACACTTCCCATTGCAGGAACATTCTCATGAACACTTCCAAAAAGAGTTACAAGAGGATCCATAAAAGGAACATTTTGATTCGCCATGCTTCCATGGCGAGAAACAATCCCAAGATTACTCTGTCCTGTTACAGGTTTAGCAACCCCTGACACTCCCTCTTCAGGACCATATAATTTCACTTGACCTTTCTCATTAGCGTCAGCATCACTGGCTGGACCAATTATATACTCTTCTATAGCTCCTTCCCGCCCAACACCCAGACCTTCAATTAACAAAGGCAACTCACCTGATAGATCAAATATCAAGAAGCTGTAGAATTATCATAGAATTTCACATAAATAAATGAGAACTAGTGTGCCTAAGAATGAAGAAACCTGAAACATCTTCTCTGCCACGAAGTATCTGCAAAATCTCTTTAGCCTCACTCATCCTTCCCTTACTCAGAAGCCACCGCGGAGATTCAGGCAAGTAAAAAATTGTCAATACAAGAAAATTTACAGATGGAATTGAAAGAACTCCAAGCATTAGCCTCCACTTTGGTGAGTCCATCAATGACATTCCAAACACCATGCAATATGAAACAAACATTCCTCCAGAACCCATAAATTGTGGGAAGGTATTCAGTCGTCCCCTAATTTCTGAAGGTGCTGTTTCAGATATATAGACAGGAACAAGAGTAACAGCAAGACCAATTCCAAATCCATCCAGTGACCTTCCTAAAAGGACATAAACATTAGGAGCCCAAAGCATCACTAGACCACTAAGAAAATACATAATTGCTGAAATTATCATCAAGGGTCGCCTTCCGTATATAACTGATACAGGTCCAGAAAATGTTGTAATAATTGTAGCTCCAATAAGTGACATGGCTGCAATTAGCCCTTCAATGGTTGGTTGCGTTTGCAGATTGAACTACCTCCTGATATAAAGAAGGGACCCGATAAAAAAGAAAGGCAAAATTTTCATTCACCCATGCTCATTGAACTAAATCATCGCATTTGTACTAGCAAACTCAGTCCAGTGCTTACTTGGTGCATATTTATTAAAGTCAGAAGCATTTGATTCATATAATTTTCCATCATTGTTAAATCTTTCTACAGATTTAACCATTTTTTTATGTGATGACTAATTATGAAATTTTATTTAAAAAAAAAAAAATCAAGCAATTGAGTAATTTTATTGATACAAGTGACAATTACAAGTCCAGAATTGTTATTCAATATTCTAAAAGACCCAAATCTTGAATCAAGAATGGCATGTATAAGATTTGCTATGTACAAAAAACATAATTGGGTATATATATATATATAGGAATAAGCATATATACCTGCAATTGTGGAATTATCCCATGCTTGTAACATATTTCCCACAGAAGCAGCAAGAGCTACAAGAACAGCTCCCCTCATATTTTCTAGAATCTAAAGAAAACCCAATTCTTTCCCAGTCCTGGATTTGAATTTATCTCACAACAATATATAGAGATTGGTTGTAACTTGTATAAAAAGCCTTCCTTTTTAAAATCAAATTAGGCTAACCTCTTTTTTTATCAAAAAAAAATAATAATAATTCCAATATATTATGTACAATAAATATATCAAGAAAAACAGAAAATCATTGAACAACCAAAACCCATAAAAGATATAACAAAAATACTGAGTCCAAACATAGTGTTATTAGTGTAATATTAATTCGATTTGGTTAAGGAATTCGAAAGAGAGACAGTGAATGAATAGTAGGTGGAGAGTGGAGAGTGAAGTTAAGATTATCATATTACTCGTTCCAATTCTAAACCAAATTTACCATATGTGGCATACGCCACTACCGAGGGACGTGCATTGCTTTTTGCTCTTACCATCAATCTCTTTTAAATACAAAAACGAAGATACATTTCAATTATTTTCTTCTTTCCAATCACACTAATATATTTCAGAAGAATTTATTCCTGTTTGGTGCTCGTTCAGTTCAGATTCAGTATCTTATTTTGTGTTTCATTTACTATTTTATATCTCTCATATCATTTTTTTTTTTTTAATATTTTAACAGTCAATATTTTTTTATAAATAATATAACATATTAAGAGATATATAACAGAAAATGAAACACGGAATGAAACAAAAAATCTGAATTGATACTCATGTACATATTTAATTAAATCCAAAGAAAGAATGAATAAAATGTTTTTTATTTTTTAGTATTTATTGCAGGAGGTTTGCCACAATTAATGAATTTTTTACCCCTATACTAAAACATGAATTTCTTTTTCTAATATTTGTAAAGAAATTATATATAATATATATCTCGATAAAAATTATAAATAATAAATTTATTCAGATTTTTATTTCAAATTAATTTTGAGTTGCTTAAATAACAAGAAAAATTGAGTTCTAACATTATAATATTTAAAAATAGTTAAATAAAGAATCCGCTAGCTTTTGAAATTATAATCAAAAGCTAGTTTTTAGTATGAAAGTTAGATTTTATATATAGCTTTTGTCAAAAAATGCCAATTACGTTTAAAATAATTAAAAAATATTTGTTATTAAATAACAAACATTGTTTTGATTTTTGAATATTTTAATATTACATATATTTATATAATGAAATATAAATTAATTAAAATGTATAGTTATTTTTTTTTAATTTGTTTTATGTATATTATTAAATCATTAATTACATATACTTGAAATTCATCATAATATATATGATATAAAATAATATTTTTATTCCTCATCTTACAATCTAACTTTAATTTCAATTACTAAATTACTAAATATTATATAATTATTTATAACTACTATTTGTGAACCGTTGACATTGATCAATGTTCGTTAACCATTCACAACTGATAACTACCGCTAAACCCTTAATCCAAATAATATTTAAGGATAATCAAATCAAAATAAATCGAATTTAATATATCAATTATCAAGTACTATTTTAGTTCAAATATAATAAAAAAAAATATAAATATATCTTAAATTGAAAAGTTTCAAATTTTTTCTTGAATTGAATTTAAATAATACATAATATTGACTCGATTAAACTTAATTTGACCAATCAATACGTGTAAAAGAAAATATATTACAATATTATGGTATTTGATTATTTTTTTTTTTTTTTAAGTAATAATATAGAAATGAGGTAATTACCTAATTAAATTGAGTAATTAAAATGAGCAAAACCACTCTAGTATAAGAGTTCTCTTATTATTATTATTCTTGTTCACTATTCACTCTCCTTGGCAGGCAATATCTGTTTGGATAGTTAAGGAGGTTGGCAATGTGATCACAGAAATCTACTAGTGATGATTCAGCAATGAATAGATCCTTACCCCATGGCTGCTTTGCAAAGCTCTTGATTTCCCCACATTTTCTCCTTCATAGATGGAGTCAATTTTAATCAATCATTCATAGTCATAATTAACAATTTTTTTTTTCCTCCTTAATTTGAATCAATGTTGTTAAACCTCAATAAATCATGATTGAGCTAGTCACGGAGCTCAATGGGAATCAGGTGAATTTAGGTCATTTTCAATATAAAAAAAAAAAATTAATAAAATTAATTTTAGACCCACTCAAAATAATTTCTTAACTTCGTCACAGGAACTAGTCCAATTACAATGAAGAGAGTCCTTAATTAGGAAATCATCATATATGGTAGCCAACAGGAAATTAACTTTTTTTTTTTGGTTCTAACTATAAAATTGTCAATCTCTATATGAAGTGCAACATATACATGGATAGAAGATAAATGGCATAATTGAGAAAATATACGTGAGATTGATAAAGATCTACAATTCTAGCTATTATATCTATATACTAAACAAAAAAGTTACTCCAGACCTACTTCTATTTCCACTAAATTACGAAAAGTAGTTAAGTTTGTTAAAATAATGATTTTTATTTTATATTTTCTATAAATACTTTTTTATATTAATAAATAATTATCTTAAAAATAATTATTATTTAATTTTTAATGTTAATTTTATAAATTAATAAAGTTTTATTACTAATAAAATTTCATTTAATATTAAATCTCATCTCTTATAAAATTTTAGCTTCCAAATCTTCAATTTCCGCTAAAAATTTTATACTTCCAAACCTTTACTTTTCTAAATTTTTACCCCCCATAAAACTTCTCTAAAATTTTATGAATTTCCAGAAAATTTTATGTACCTAAAAATTTTAGCTTTTTCAAATTTTTACTAATTTGCTAGTTTTACATTTTAAAAGTATACTAGTATGCTTCCAAATTTTTAGATTCATCATTATAAATAGAGACATTTATAGTTTGATTTAATCATAAGAAAAATAATAGTTCTTCACAAAAATGAATAGATATCAAACAATTTTTGTAGATTTGAATTTTTTTTACTAGAAAATATCTAATAAATTAATAGTTCAATAAATTGAATATCTTGCTAAAATTAATATGTATTATTTTCTAGTCAAATATTCATATTCCTAATATGCATGTGTTATTTAATTCAATAAAATTAATTAATTATTTATTGATGGCGTGGTGAAATACTAAATTAACAAATCAACTACTATTTAAAAAGGAAAATGACTTATAACTTAGGACGGACGAAAAAAAAAAAAGCTTATTTTTTTCAGACGAAAGAAGTAAATAATTTCTTTCTTGACACGTGGATAGACTAAATTTGTTGGACTGCAATTTCTATTTTTGTAATACTCGATACTATTTAGCATGCTTGTATGTGATGCTTATGGATGATAAGTTTAATTTATTTGAGTTTTGAAGTTGTTGTGATGTAAGTGATATGTTTTTAACTATTTTCACTTAGATAATGGATAATATTGCTTGTTTATAATGTTTAGAACTTCATCTATAGTGTAACTTGAGTTATAAAAGTTGAGTTCCTTAAGGAGGAAAATCATACATTGATAACGAGCATTATCCTTATCAAATGACTGAATTTTGTTTCTGTCCAAATTTTTTCTATTGATAAATTTTTTACATCCTGCAGTAACCATTGTTACATGGTAATAACTTGTGTATCCATCTGATAATGAGGATGAATTTTGCTTCTATATAAATTTGCCAAATTCTTAAAATTCATTGGCAACAAGCGTTACTCATTGGTAACAGATGTTACTATTCGAGACCTATAGATATTGAGTTGATTTCTTTTCAATTGTACCTACCACATTTTTTTTTCCTTCTTTATTTATGAATCATTAAACACTAAATTTTGTTCAACCAGTTTCTGATAATTAAATACTCCATTAAATGCTCTAATCTTTGAAGAAATTACTCTAAGAAGTCATCAAATTCCTCCAAATGTTCAATTTCCTCAAGAGCTCAAGTTATGAAGTGTAGACACTTAATTTTAGCAAACATGAGTTGACCAAAAATGGGGAATCAAATCTTAAAATGTAAATTGAATTTTCTTGTTGGAAGATGATTAATTTAAGAAAATAAATTTTAATTTAAGCATGTTTTTCTTAAAAATAAATAAATCGAAGTTAGAGAAAACGGGCTTCAGAAGGAGGCATCAGGCCTACGCGGGCTTGGGTTGCCAGGCTTGAAGTAGAGCCTCAAGGCTCTACATCACGGCCTCACGGCCTGGATAGGAATGCATATCCCCGTGCAAGGGCCTCAAGGCCCTGCTTCTACCTCAGGCCCGGCTGCTAGCCCCGGTCCTATTCCTCCACTTCGCCGTCCGATTTTTCTTAGTTTTTGATATCCTCCAGACCCATTTCCTCGTTTGAATAATTGTAATATTAGAATATATTTTATGATTTGGGGCCTGAACTCTAGCAGTTTTGTATCGATGCTCTGACGCATTTTTCGACCCTAATTTGATTAGAAACCCCATTGGTAAACCCAAAACCTTCGATTTCATTTTTACTGTTAATTTTCAAACTGTTTATGTTGTAAAATTTATATGTATATTGATTATAATTAATGAATTAGAATTAAATTGGTTATTTCGATATTAATTTGAGGCTGGTATATAATTTAAAGGAATGTCAAGACAATTTAATAAATAATGAACTACAGATTATTTGGGAACATAATTACAAAAGATTTGATAATGAATTTTATATTGTAATAGAAATTTTTATTAGCATTTGATATAGAGAATTATATTAATTGATTGATATGCTTGTTGAATTTAAGTTATGAAATTGCATGATAGGAGGAAGGGATTATAATTATATTGAAGGTTCGGGTTGAACTATTAAATTATGATGATTGTTGTTTGGTTGAAATTTATTATTTCAACAAGGGTATTAATTCAAATTTAAGAGTTATGTGGACTTAATGCTCTTTTTATATAATGAATGAATAGGAAGTCATTTAAGGAAATTACGTAGGCAGCTTTTGGGTGAGGTTTGAAATTAAGGATTGAAATGATGATGATATATGTTGATACTAGAAATCCAGGAAGGGTTGTTGAGTTGTTATTGGTTATTATGGGTTAATTAAAAGTGTTACTTCTTTTGTCAAGCCGGGAAATATCTTAATTTTAAGAGAAGTTCTGCTGAATTTCGGCATAACATTTAAAGTCATTCGAGTGTTACTTTTAATATATAGTTTGTATTGTTTTTATTTAATGTCCCTTGTAAGTTGTCAGGTCTAGGTGTTCCATGTTTTTCTTAGCTATCAGTTATCAGGTGTTTTAAGGAGAGAGCTAGTTGAATCGTCATCATATTGAGGGTGATATTTCCCAATATATTTTTCTTTTTTTCTTACATCAATATCTGTTATCTCTATACACATATAGCTATGCATTATGTAGATTAATTGAGCATTCTGACATGTATTTATGTATATTTTATTATAATTTGTGTTGCATATTACTTATGGTTGCTAGATGAAATTAGGATGACATAAGACAACTTAGGAGTATGATCATGGTTATGAATATGATTATAATTTGATGAGCTACGACTGGGGAGATTACGGGAGCTTGCTCATCGCTCGGGTACTCAACTAGTCAGGTTGGCGCTGCTCAGATTTAGGCCGAGATGGCAAAATCCTAGGTATCGGATTTAAGAGACATTATTTAGATTTAGAGGGTCAGATAGAGGGATCGGCTTCTCAAATTAAGGTTTAGTATGATTCCTATAGATTAATTTCTATTCTTGTATGATTATGTGAATGTTTATTTTTTTGACATGATTTATATGCAGTTCCTATCAATACAATGATTATAAGACACTAGGTTTATATATTAGTTAATATCACCCGCTGAGTTAAAATACACACCCTTATCTCCTCAATTCTTCTAGGTTGCAGGTTGAGAGTCAAGAAATTAAATTTTAATTAAATTATTTCTGCTTTTCATTTTTTGTCAGCGAAAATATTATATTTTTATTATATAATTATTTTATATTTATTTTATATTATAAAATCAAAAGCTCCGTATTGATATTTTATTAATTGCTTATGTTATATATATCTCTATATAATTGAATTTCATTAGAGGATACTTGAGTTTCCCTGTTTTAATTGTTGCTAGTTTAGTTATGCAGGAACTAATTGTTGATAGATCAATATAATTGATGATAGTCCTAGTGGCATTAATATGATGTTTGATACATATTCTAGAGTTATATTCTTATTTTATGATAATTACAACTATCATATTTTAGTGAATAATAAGACTTATTATGAGTTTTAAAAATTTTATATTTTTTAATTTTTTAGTATTGATCACATGTCTCTAAATTTGAATCATGATAATTTTTATTTTTATCACTTGTTTAGGCCTGAATTTTATTATTGGATGAGAACTTAGTTCCATGAATAAGTATTATATAGTTTTTAAAATAAATATTATAAAACTGATTTTATTAGTAAAAAAATGAAATTTATTTAGTTAATTATTTTTTTATTTATTTATATTCATTCATTTGTTAAGTCATTGAATCTGATAAATTGACTCACAAAATCATATCATTCAAGTTATTATTTCTAATTATATGTTACAGATATCATATAATTTCAGTTGGAGTCATTTCTAATTATATGTTACGATTTAAGTTTGAGTAAACATGTTCGCCCAGATTAAAATGTATCACCTCTATTAAAAATTGATTTTTATTTAATCCCTATAAATAAAATACTGCACTTGTTTTTCAAGATAATACGAGTATTTAAGCATTCGACGTATATTACTAATTTTAACCAACTATATTTATATAGGTATTAGTTACCTTTTATGTGTTTTAACTCCGATATTACAAAATACTACGTTTCATGTATTTCCGAACTTGCAAACTTTCACATTGATATTGTATCAACCTTTATTTGAAACTTAGATTTCAATAAATTATTTTTCTTGATTTTCATATGTGACTTTCCTATTAAAGTAGTTATAAATAAATAAATATAATTGGGGGTTTAAAAATGCAAATTTGTTAGATATATATATATATTAAAAAAAATCTTGTCTTTTAGTTATTCTTTTACCCTAATTAACACTTGAATGTCAAGGGATGTTTCTTTTACAATGTGAATATTTGTGTACTATGAAATTAGTTAAACTAAATGGAGATTCATATTTAGAAGTCCTAAATATATGTTTTGTTTTTAATTCAAAGGTGTGGTTTAAATATTTTAATACTCTAAAGGATTGAAGTTTGGAACATCATTAAGCATTAATTACTTATTATTTGTTATTAAATATCGATTTTTAGTGGATTGAGTAGTCAAAAAAATTCGAGTTTGAATTTCATTCGAAATCAAAATTTTTTTTTTAAATATTATTATTTGTTACATTATTGTACTGAAAAGAGGTGATTTATCATCTCCTGTATTTTTTTTAAAACACTTAAATGTCACCCCTAAATTAAGATATTATATCCCTCACTCTAAATGAGTTATATATCTTGATTTGCATTAAAATGTATACATGTAGAGATATTACCAATAATAATTTTTGTTTATTTTGGGGGAATGGAAAATCCATTTTCTTTTTTATGAAATCATGCACCTTGCCCAAACTCAAATAATATGGAAAAAACGCAATTGTTCCCATTGAATTAACATTATTAATATGAAATTCTTAAACAATTAAACTCAACCCTATATTTAACTCATGTAAATGCTTATTCAAGAAATCCGAAACAAATGTTGTAGATAGAAGAAAATTTTATTATAATTCATAATGATCATCACATACAGTACTTCAAATTATATAATTGGCATTTAATAAAATCAATAAAAACAACAATAATATTTAAACCCATAAATATATAGTTTCCCTTCCTCTGGATAAATCAAAATAAATTTCTATAAAATTCAGCCTCTTGCTACTCATTTGTATCATTTTCTGGCGGAGGCGGCAAATTCAAATCAAAACCACTGCCGCCATCGCCACTGCCACCTTGTGGGGGAGGAGGAGGAGGAGAAGGGCCTGCAGATTGTTTTGGTTCCCTATTCAAATCAATATCTTGTCTCATTTTCTCTAAAGTCTCACGAGCCAATTCCAATAAAGTTGGAGCCAATAACTGCTTTTGCAAAACTTGTTGATCACCAGGATCAATTCTTATGGGTGACCAAGCCGTTGCTCCTTTTGGTGGTGGAAAAGCTCCACGCCATTCACGTTCTGGATGGGCTCGTAGATGTCCAAAAACCCCTTTCCAAGAACCAAATTTCTTTCCACATAAAGAACAAATAGGCTCTGCTTGTGGAGCATCCATTAATTCTCCTTTCTTTCTCTTAATATCCTCTCCGCCACTGCCGCCAGCACTACTGGATGCACCACCACCATCCCTTCTCACTCTCTTCTTCTTCGAAGAACTCTCTCCAGAGCCTCCACTACCAGCACCATGGCCAGTTTGAACTATAGGAGGAGGAGTGGTAGAAGAAGAAGAAGAAGAAGAAGAAGAAGATGAAGAAGAAGAAGAAAGAGGATTAGGAGAGTTGTTCTGTGAAGAATTGGACATTGCGGGAAATGGGGTAATTAGAGAATTAGAGAGAAATTCATTTAATTTGATGGAGAAGGATCAAATGGAAGAGACAGTTAGAGTTATATATAATGGTTTTTTGAAATTGGCAGTTATTTTTAGGAAACACTTCTCAATTCTCACCGTTTTAAAGAGGCGCGAACTCAACGGATTCACCGTTTTGAAGGATATCCTCTTATATATATTTGTATATAATTACTTAACAATTCAACTGTACTATTCCACATCAAATTAATAAGCAACAATCAATCATGCATTTATAAGTTTTTCAAGTTGATATGTGCTACATTATGCATTTATAAATGTAATAATAACAAAAATTCTAAATTTTTACATATATGTGATTCATGAAGCCCCATATAATGGACAATTAAAAGTTGAAAATCCTTCAAATTTAGACTGAAGTGAAGAATTAATAGAACAATTTAAGCTCATAAATCCAAAGGTGAATAGATGATATGTTATTGTATTTGTGTTCCTAATATATAACACATAAACCCTTATTACTTATCTCATGAACCTTACAAGTTTCTTATGTTAATAATTTATCATGATTCTTTTTTTTTTTTTTATTTTGGCAATATGGAATATATGAAATGATAAAACCTTTTTTTTTTTTTTTTTCATTCTATTATTAAATGAAACTTACAAGCATTGTGGCAGAAATACTCCACTGATGGGAGTGCCATCAGGTTGTGCGCGCATTATCTAACAAAATCAAACTTGCCAAGATTTCACCTAGGGGGATGTGTTCTTAGGCAGAAATACCTTACCAGTCTTATATTTTCATGATAAATTAGTAAGGCAAAGTACTCATGTTTATTATATCATGTATCATGTTGATTTTTGTTACTATTGCTATATTATATTATATTTTTATCTTGCTTCTTTATCAATGCTATCCATATTAATTATGTGTTTCAAGTTATATGTAACTAATATCATTATCGTGAACCTATCTTGCATCTTAAACTTCAAAAATATGAAAACATGTTATTTGTTCACTGAATTTTTACAGATATTTTACTTTTGACATTTTTCAGATATACGATAGCTTAGTAGGATTTATTCTTCTCCCTTCCTTCTTCCACATGGAACTATTGATATTCATGTACAGGGTACAGGTTTTTAGTGTACATAAATATTTCTAGAAGCTCCTTAGTGTTTAAGGCAAATGAATTTATTTTGGGATTTATAATAGTTTTTTATATGTTGTAAATTATGTTAAATGATTGTAAATAACTATGATATTAATTTTGATATAAACTATTTATATTTCATCATGGAAATATTTGAAAAATTGTTAAGAATTAAGTTGTTAGTAGTGAAACTAAAATTATGTGTCTTATAAATATTTTTAGCTCTTCTAATAAAATAGTCCTACATTTATCCCTAACGTCAAAGATTGTATGTGGTAAGATTTTTATCTTACCACTCTTTTCATTGAATTGTGTAAATTCAAACTTCAATAAGAAAGGGAAAGCATACACTTAATTAAATTTTTTTAGAAAACGAAAATTATATAATTAAAAACAAATATCCATTTTACTCAAAATGCATGGTTAAAGATAACAGATAAATTTAATTTCAATAATAATTATTTTCACTAATATCCACTCATACATATTTATTTGCTTTCAAAATACTAACTTAATGATCTCGTTACTATGGACCTATTTAGTTTAGTTGTCTGTAACAATTGATAATTAGTATTTGTTGTTGGTAACTGATAAGTTATGACTTATAGTTGATAATTATTAGTTATTTGGTAAAAATTAGTAGTGATTGTTGTTAAGATATTAAATGACCATATATATATATATATATATATATATATATATATATATATATATTTCAAATATTATAAATAATATTTTAATAATTTCTTATTTTAAAAAATTATACATAAAGTTATCGCATAAGAATTAATTTTTAAAAATAATTTCTAAATTAATAATTTTTATAGGAATAATATCTTATTTGTATAATATAATAAAAATATATGATCAACTATCAGCTGCTGATAAGAAAAACTCCAAAATAGAATTTTTAGAATCAATAATTATTCGGATATCTATCAGTTATCAGCAGTGATTGTTTTAGTTTACCAAATGAGTTGAGTTAGCAAAGTTAAAAGGTTATTAGTTAGCACTAAATATTTAAATCAAATACCCATTTTATCAATGAAACTAGGTATGTGCTATCATTAAATGAGAAAAACTCAAGGTATACTTGAGTTTTTTTTAAGCAATTATGTGATTGGTTATCTACTAAACAGGTAAATATATTCTCTTCAGTATTTCCCCTAAAAACAAGTAACCTTTATATTACTAAACTATGTTCTCAACTTTGTTTAAATTCACCAATCATATATCCCATAAAATTATTCTCCATCATTTTCTTATCAAAAATCTAAAAATAGAAAATTTGAAGAACTTTTGTCGAGAAATTGTGTTGTTATTGTCGGGTTTAGGTAATTTCTTTAATTTGTTTTATTTTATTATTTGTAAGACCATTGATCTTCCAACATTTGTTATTAGTGAGCTAACCTTGTTAAGGTTCCTCAGGACTAATGGCATCAACTCTTACATATACATGTATAAGTGTTCCTCATGCATATAATTTAATAAGCTTTATGTTGCATGTTGCATACATGCAGATTAAGTGAGCTAGTCTTTGATATATGATCTCATATGATATAGATAAATTGAACTTAAGATATGATATGATAGTTAAAATTTATGTATTATGCATATACAGAGAATTGTAAATCATAAAGCTTATATGTATGAATTTATTAAGTGTTTGATGTATACCCTCATTATGGGAGGTACCTAATGTAAGACCTCTACATTTGAGAAATACTAAGACTATGTTATAAGAACTTAGATTAGGCTAAGACATCAATCATAGGTGATCCAATAGATAATTAAATTCATTTTAGGTGATTAAGCAAGTAAATATTTATAAAATCTTAAATTTAGGTGAGTTAGATAAATAATTATATATATGAATAGTTTAGATTAATAAAAATTAAAACCAAATCCTAATATACATAAAATATAAATTTTATAAGTAACTTAGAGCGATACTAATATGAAAGTTTAGAATCATAAACTACAAAGTCAAAATAGAAAAACTAATCTACGTTTTGTTTATATGAATGTAAAAACCTAATTACATTCTAAGTTAAACATAATTAAACATGAATTTGGATCATGAAAAATTAGGATTTAACAGGTTAAAATATTTTTTAAGTGAATTATGACTGATTTATCAGGTTTGGAAAAGTTTCACACGTGAAAAATAATGAAAAACTTTGAAAAGTGCAAATTCTCATAATTAAAGGTTCTGACACAGCAGGTTATTAAGGGTATTTGACACACGACGAAATTGAAATATTGAGCAAATAATATATAGTTGGAAAGCTAATAAAAAATTCTAAGAACTTTATTCATAACTAAAATCCATTTTTAAAACAAAAAGGGATAAAAACTGGGTTGAGATGCATATCAGGCTTACACATAAATAATCTGCAGCCCGACCCAAGTTTGCTATTCTTTTGCTGATTATCATAAAATTTATGGATACTTCGTCTTAGACATCTCCCTTACATCCTTCTAAGTCTGTCCTAAGTTTCACAACTCATTTCCTCCTCATTTTAATTCATTTTGAGCTCAAACTACCTAACTCTAACATCAAATTAACACTCAAAATAATCATCATAAATCAAGTTAGTAATGTAATAAAAAAAATTTACAATTTCTTAATTGGTAAGAGTCTATGTTATACACCTTGTTTTTCAATTTAACTTGAGCATGAATCATGATTTAGATATAGTAAAAGCAAGACACACCAATTAATTCAAACAAAACTAGTTTTAATCCTTGAATTTACATTTGGTGCTATTGAATGAATAGAAATATGAATAGTAATTTTCTTTACATACTTTCAATTACAATTTTAAGCTTCGAAAATATGTAAAAAAGATTTGTTACTTCATTTAAGCACCATAATTAGCACGTAATTGGATTAGGGTTTCACGTGTGTAAGAAACCCAAAGATGCATAGTGATAGGTGTAATAACCCTAATTAAATTCTAAAATGATTAAGAATAGTTTTAAGAAACGAGTATCGGTAGTGAAATTTTATAAAATTTAGAAAATATATTAGTTAGAAACGATTATGGAATACCTAAAATTAGATAAATAATAAGTGAATTAAAATAGAATTAAGTGAAATTGATAAAAATCTGAATGTGTAAATAGTAAATAGAAGAACAAGAAGAAATGACAATTTTATAATTTTTGAAAAAATGAAGGTCAAAAAGATAATTTGACAAATAATTAAATAGAAAAAAATTGGTGTAGGGTAGCTAGTCATATGGCCTCTCCTCACCAAGTTAATTACAATTTCTTTCACAAATTCATCTTCTCCAAAAATAGATCTCCATACATTCCAATTTCATTTCTTTAAAATTTCTTTTTCTAAATTTTTAATTGGTCATATAATTATATAAATAAATATTTTGTGAACTAAAATTTCACCTTCTTCTTTTCCACTCATTGCTTGGCCAAAACCCTCTAGCCATTTCTTCAAAAAATAAAAATAAAAATATTTAATTCTAATTAATCAAATTAACAACACCTCACCTCCAATTTCAAGCTTCCTCTACTCATTAAGTTCTTGGGTTTTTGTTGGAATCTAAAGGAAATTTTCAAGAGTTTCAAAGAGGTAACATGTCACACCCCGACTCCAGTGGTGCGATGGTCCTAGGGCAAGGGTAGGCTTAAAGCCATCATAAATCCGTAGAACTCTCATATCCTGGATCTCATTCATACTACACATTCATGTCAAATATAGATATCATTCAATATTCATTTCTATGATACATGAAATCATATCATCATATAATTATCCTCTTGTTCCTCACTGATCAAAAGATACATCTCACATCACTAAGAAATAAGGGTAGCCCAAAATGTAATAGTTCATACATCAAAATAATATCATCCTCAATATCTAACTACGGAGCTCTAGAGTATACTCCCAATATATACAGTACCATAATACAATTCAATGAATATATATCAAAATAATTACAATGGAGACTTCTTGGAGGAATGAATCAAGAAGCTCGGTCTTCTATATTAGCTCCCTCTTGAGCTACACTATTACCTGAAATCCACAGAAGAAGAGTGAGCCTTCAACTCAGTAAGATATGAACATGCAATATAAAAGAAATATATCAATCTAAAGGAAAGGTTAATCCAAAGAACATGGGTAAGAAAATATCATATGGTTATGCTTACAAGAACATAAGTGCTCACAATCGAATAGCACTGTCAAATCACATGATAGAACTGCAGAGTGAATCAGTAGCCTTGCTACCTATCACAACAGAGCGCATTGGTAGTCCTTACTACCTTATTGCAAACACATGCTTGGCCAGGCATACGCCTAGAGCTCATGGTCCCTTCTAGGTGGAACACTGATAAAAACCCTATCAGTTAGGTTCCCAAAGTGCACAATGGACCAATGAATTTACTCTCATTGGAAAAAGTGTTCTATCCATAGGAACATATGGTTGCAACCTCACAAGAAAACATATTGGTCACAAGACCATCAACATATATTATAAATTCAGTCAAGTTAACAAATGTAATATCTGCCATTTTTGTTGTATTTTTATTAATTGTATGTTTGAAAAATTAAATAAATTTAAGATGTGAATGTTTGAGAAATGCAGTAAATTTCTGGTTGTAGGAATTTTTGAGACTGATTTGATAATTTTAGGGAAATAATTTGGTAAAGTGTAAAACATGAAAGTTATGAATTTATGTCTCATGTAAAACTCTGTAAAATGGCTTAGCAAAATTCTGTGTATATGATGAGTTATATCCCTTTTAGCAGGACCTGTCTGATTAAGTATTTCTGCAGGAAGTCTGTGTGTATTTGGAATTTCTGGGAATGACTGAGATAGATTGAGTCAAAAGTGTAAACATGAAAAATGTTTCTTTATGTATTATATTATTGGTTGTAAAATTTCAGGAATTTTGGATAAGTATATCTCAGTGGAAAATGAAAATTATCAGACCTATTCGGATGAATTATGGGGCAGTAAGTCTGGGTGACAATTAGAGAGTCACCCTGGTCTATGTAGTTGCTCTTGTGAATTGCATTTTGGATATGTTGAGCCCCTACATGTATATTTTAAGTGGCAAAAAAAATCAGGAAGGTTGGATATTTGTAGCTCTTTTGCGAGCTGGTTAAGTATAAGTTGTCGAGGAAGAGTTCTAGCTTTTTAGGATCTGGTTATGGCGAGTTGGCAAAATGCGAGGTGGCATTTTGCGAGCTAGCAATGTGAGCTAGCGAAGTGACAAAGTGGGGAGGTGAGATTTCCAAAATGGCAATTGGCGAAGAGGCATGTGCGAGGAGGCATATGCGAAGAGGATTTGGCGAAGAGGAAAAGCGAGGTGGCATTATGTGAAGAGGATTTGGTGATAGGGAATGTGCGAAGTGGCAGTTCGCGAGTAGAGTTTGGAGAATAAGGAGATAGGCGAAGCACTTTGGAGAAGAGGCATTGCCGAGGTGGCGTATGAGAGGCATTGCCGAGGTGGCATATGAGAGGCATTGCCGAGGTAGCATATGCGAGGCAGAGTTCGCGAGGAAAGTTTGGCGAGGCAGCATATGCGAGGTAGCACATGCGAGCTGGTTATGCGAAGTGGCTGTTGCAAAGTGGCATTGCCGGATCAGTTTGGCGAGCTGGGAATGGCGAACTGGCTTAGGCGAGGTAACATTGCCGAGGCAGGTTGGCGAGGTGAGCGGGATTTTGGGCAGTAGCCTATTTAACCCAGTGGTTAGTGGCGATTTACTGCACGATTTTCTTTCTTCTTGCTTCGTTATTCTTCAGTCTTTTCTCAGATCAATTCCATTTCTTGTCTAAGGCATTAATACTCAAAATTAATGCATTAGATATCTAGATTAGCATATTTCAAGGCATTAATTATCAAATTTAAGCAAGAAATCTCAGGAATTTCAATGTTGAAGAAATAAGGTAAATTTTCTTCCAAGGTTTTTTCTTTTAGATTTATTTAAGTCTGCTGGTTAGAATAATAAATATTGGGTGTATAGAATTTATTGCAAGCAATTTGAAGTTATTAATGGTAATGTGGGAGAAATCAAAATTTTGGACTGTCATGAATAGTAGCATGAACAGTAAATTCGAATTAAATGCAGATTTTTCCTTAAGAGATAAATTAAATTGAGGATGGGAATTAAGAATAGAAACTCTAAGATGGATAATTATTAAGAAATCATGTTGAATATTATTAAGTAAG
>CANXYC010282607.1:0-30064 GCA_948193065.1 Aleurites moluccanus | reverse complement strand
AGATATCTGATGTACATTCCAGACACTTATTTTGTATAACAATTGTATTTTGGTGTTCATAATCTAGCTGCTCCATGGGTATGTACGGGTTAGCTAGGAAATGAACATGTATCTAAATGAGGATATTATGATATGGACAATATATATATATATTATGATTGATATAATCCTGTGGGTATTGTTAATACAGTTGATTGAGAATGTATGACAGGTTGTGATTGATAGTGAATGAATAGAGATTGTATACATGTATATTATATTGATAGGATTGATATGACTGATATTGGGTTCTACGGGTGCCGGTTGCCATTGGCATCTCCCATGCCCTAGGACCGTTGCGGCTCGCGAGAGCGGGTCGTGACACAAATCCATCTTTTCTTTTTGAGAGAAAAAATTAGTACTTGGGACAATGCTAAAGAATTAATACTTGGGGACAATGCTGATGTGTACTTGACAACTGCACAACAAACTTCCTAAAGATGGAAAATTTAAATCAAACTATTATTGGCTTGCTAAAATGATGAAGAAGAAAAATACTTATATCTAATTCAATCATTAGTTCAGTTAAGTTATAGGCATTATTTTCTATGCTCACCAAACAATTAAACAAAGATCAAAAGATTCAAATTTGAATCTTTTCTTTATTATTTTTTCTCATCAACCAAACAAAAAGAAAGTGAAAAACATAAAAAGAGATCACAGTTCTAACCTTGTAATTGGTCGATGTACACGATTAAGTAGGTTTATTTCAGAGACTCCATGATTTCTGAGTATAGAAGAAACCCAAAAATTAATTTTCAGAATAAAAGAAAGAAAAATAAAAATAAAAAGAACAGACTATAGCCTAAAGTGAATAAAAATAAAAAGAACAGACTATAACCTAAAGTGAAACTTCAAAGTCACTAAGTAACAAAAAAAATTACTCTGTTAAGCCCTTCTTGTTAACAGCGCAAGTATATGCTTTTGCTCCTATAAAATTCTAATTTAACACATTTATAGCTCTTTTGTTATCCTAATCTTCTGTCAAAACTTTCTGTTACCCATCACTAAAAATTCAAGAAAAAGAAAATACAAAAACCCATGTCAGATCTTGAGATTTAACACCACCATAAATTTCCAATCAAACTAATTAAAAGTTCATTCCTTTACCTTGAAAACTTGTGGGTTTCAAAGTATTAGGATTGTTCTCATCACAAACATTCATTTTCTTGAATAAAAAATTCTGAAGAGATAATCATTAACAAATAATACACCCAGTACCCTTAAAGATCTAAACTTTAAGTAAAGTGCATTTAAACGAAGGCTTAAGGCAGCTAAATCTACAAAAATCAAGTAGAGAAATAAAAGAATCAAACAATATTAGCTTTATTTTTCCTCTTTTTTCAAACCAACGGCTAGTGAAATATGACCATTGGATCATGAGATTAACGATGACTTTTCATAATTGTCCTAATAATAGTCACTCAGTTGGCATATGTTTTCAAATTATTTTTTAAAAGGGTTTTGAGGTTTTTTTTTATATATAATTTTGTTTTTGTTTTACTCTTTTTTGTGGAGGTTCTAATTGAGCTTCAATGCGCTCTTTGCCACTTGGACATTTGTAGGGTCTATTGATCTTGACTCTCTATTGGACCAATATATTCTTGCCATGTTAGCATTTGATAAAATTTTTGTGTTCTTTTTGTTTGTTATGCTTGTCATTATTATTTCATATATTTTAGCAATGTTTTTAGAACCGGATCGGTTAAAAAATGATAAAAATAGAGGATTAGAGATTCGATCAGGGTTGAACCGATTAAACCGGTATATATATATATATATAATTTAATATTTATTATATATATGATGAAAATAAATATAATATAATTATAGTTAAATCAATAATTTATATAAGGCCATATTTCTTATGGTATTAATCCAATTACATTAAATCAAAAGTTATATATATATAGTAGGCTATGGATGTTCACTTGCTCAAACATCTACTCACGCAATAGGATAACATACAATAGAGTCATGATTTTGGCGTCGGGTAGGTTTTGGCATTGGGTAAAATTAAAACGAAACTACTGAAATTTTTTTAATTTCTTTTAACTCAAAACAGTATATTTTTTATTTAAAAAAGACGTCGTTTTGATCAAAAATTAAAAAAAAATTGATCCGTTCTAACCGAAAAAAACTGGTCCTATTTTATCAGTTAACCGGTTAGTTCATCATTTTTTAATTGATTTTTTGGAGACGGATAAAAGGAGACTGACCGGATCAATTCTTAGTTCGGTTATTAATTTTTTTATTCGATCCGGTTTTAATAACTATAAATTTTAGAACCAATTCTATTTTACTTATTATTATTATTATTATTATTATTATTATATTTTCCCCATCAATCAAAAACTTTAATGGGCATTGTCAATGAGATGAATTATATTTACTTGAAAGAAAAGTATGTGAATGAGGAAAATATGAGACGATTGCAATCATAATTAACATATGTTGGTGAGTCCATACTATAAGTTTCAATTTGTGATAATTTAATGGATATCATTTGAAAAATTTATAATTTTCTAGATCAAACAGTTTTGTTTCATTGAATAAATCTAGTAAGTATGAATTTATGTTGACAAAAAATGTTGAGTCAAAAGCTCAATTCTCCCCTCAACAATAATTTTTAAGTTCAATTTCATCATTTTACTTTAAAATGATCTACTTACATTTTGTTGGAAATATTATTAAATAGTAGATAAAAGAATAAAAAATAAAAGATATAATATATATATATATATATATATGATAGGCAAGAACACAAATAAATTTTAAAAAAATATGGCTTAAAACACGTAAATTTGTTTTCCTAAAAGTGATATTTATTCTATTTCGTTCTTAAAATTATTATGGAATTAAATGCAAATAGTTTGAGTAGATATGACAAGTTTTAAGAAGTTTTGATCTAAACAAATAATGAAAAACTTCAAATTAGAAATTATGAGAAATGAAATCTGATTTTTTGAATTAAAAAAAAAAAGAAAATTATGTCTAAAAAATATTTTTAACTTTTATTAACTTTTTTAACATTTTAACATTACAAAATGATTTCAACAATCACATATTTCCAATAGAAAATCCAAAAGTTATAACATTTAGAAATATACACAATTTTTAGTGTAAAAGACACAATTTTTAATAAAATAGAAAACTCAAAAGTTGCAACTTTAAAAATGGATATAACTTTTATTATAAACACATATTTTGGTACACAATATTTGGTATATACACATCTTTTAGAACATCCCCTTTGATATAAACTCATCATTTAAAAACTAAAACCTATTTTTTCTTCTTTTTTATTTGAATAAATGATAACACATTCTTATACATAAAAAATTAAGTCAATTAAGTTCAATTAACAACAGTACATAGCAAAACCGTCAATAATTAAAGATAGTGATATTATTTTTAAAATTTCACACCGTTTTTTCTTAACGTTATTGAAGCGTTCAGAGAATGACAAAAAATTATATATATATATATGACAAAAATGAATAATATTTTTAAAAATAGACAATAAAACAATAAATTTTATAAACTATTTTGAGGGTAAATTTCATAAAAAAAGAGAGAGAGAGAGAGAGAAAGTTTTCAAATTTAATAATAAAAACGATATTTGAGTATTGTTTTTAATTAGTATTGTACTATATAATACCATTAGATTAAATAATAATATTTTCTATTATTAGAGGAAAATTAATTTGCTATTATTATTCTACAATCTTCAATTAATTATATTTTTATTATTCTAATCATATTTTAAAATATAAATTTCATACTTTAAAAAATCAAACATATCTTATATTGATGAAAATAACAATAATAATAAGGATTAAATATTATTTAGTTTATAACTTTTAGCGAAATTAACACTTTGATTTTTGCTTTTTTACAAAGTAGTTATTGGGTTCCTAATATTTGATTCCGTCATACAAATTAGTTATTCTGTCAAATTTTTAGTGAAATACCGTAAAAAAAAAAAATACCCTTCATTTTCTATCAAATTCTCTTTTCTATGTTGTTTCATTAACTTTTTTTCAAATTTTTTCACTTTTCATCTTCATCAAATCTCTTATTCTCCACACAATTTTATCAATCACAACATTTATACACAAATATTTCTTCCTTAAAAAAAAAATCTCAAGAATCTAAACCTTCAAAAATCAAGATTAAAAAATAAAAAAATAAAGAAAATAAGTAAATAAAAAATAAAGAAAATGGTACCAACACTAGAAAGAAAAAAAAATGAAAAATGGAAGAAAAAAAGAAAAAAAAAGTGAAGGAGAATGAAAAAAAAAAGAAAATTGAAAAAAAAAATGGAGGTTGGAGGTGAGGGTATTTTAGGAATAGAAATTATTTTATTTTATTTTTAAATTTTTTTTGATAGAAAATCTAAAAAAACTCAATGGAATGGTCAATTTGTATGATTTAATCAAATGTTAGAAACTCAATAATAATTTTTTAAAAAAACGAAAATTTAATTATTAATTTCACTAAAAGTCAAAAATTAAATAATATTTTACCCTAATAATAATAATTAATAAGGCATCCATAACACATATAAATAAATTAATATGCTTTTTAATATCTTTAAGGATTATTATTATTATTATTAAATAATATTTTTTAAGAAGTGTCAATTAATAATACTATAATAAATAATTAATAAATTGAATTAAAGTTGGACCCAATGTCCATTGTCCAACTAGTAAAATAAAAAACAACAAAATAAGTTTACGTTTTTAGTTTATACAATGTGCCACGATTCTTAGATTTCGGGATCAGAATTATTGTCGCATCATTTCTTTTATTGGTTGTTTACAATGTCCTAACGCATGGTTGGGATTTGTCGGCTAAGAGAACAAAGAAAAAATGATTTATCGCTGATAAATTAATTAACTAATGAAAATAGAGATTTATTTAACCCCCAAAAGGTAAAATAATAATAATAATAATAATAATAATAATAATAATTTTCTCATATTTTATATGCCTAATTATGAAGAATAAAAATTTATTATTTTAATTTATTTATTATTTTAATTTTCATCTACTTTTCTAATTCTCTGACATTTTATATCTCTTAATTATTATCTTTATCTTTAATACATTTTTTAACGAGGGTATTATTATAATTTTAAAATAAAATATAATTTAAATTAAGAAATGAGACAATTAAATTGAAATATATAAAAAAAAAAATTATAATGTTTATTGTGGAATGAATGAAATAATATTTTTTTTATTTAAATATTACTTTTAATAAAATAATTTAATTTTTTATTTAAATAAATATAAATTAATATTTTTAAAAATTTCAAATTAAAATTTTTATAAATAATAATTATTTAACTATCTAATATCTATTTAATAGCTAAAAATTAATGAGTTTGATGTTGTTGATAACTGTTAAAAACCAAAAACCGATTCAAATTTTTTTGCTAAATGCTACTTTATATATGTAATTGATAGGTTTTAAAGAGAAGTTCCACCTATCTAGAATTTTTTTTTCCCCTAGAATTATTGATAGTTGATCATTCTCTTTTTTTTTTTTTTTTTTTCATTATTCAACAATAACTTTTTTTTTTTATATTTATTCTTTTTTTATTATCCAGATCGAACTTGTAAAAAAAAAATCAAAAAATTAAATTTATTTTGATATAATTTTTGAAAAATTACAATATTATAAGATTTTATAATTTTATATTATTCTGTTTTACCCATCAATCAACGCTTAGTTTGACATATATGTAACTAATTATATTACAAAAGAAAATAAGGGGAAAAAGATTACTGTTCATGTTTTTGTATTATATTTAACTAAAATTTATTACATATAATTAGTTATTATATTACAAAAGAAAATAAGGGAAAAAAATTAATTGTTTCAAGTTTTTGTATTATATTTAAATAAAAATTAAGAGCACCTTCTTATGTCAATATGAGATGATGCTAATGATATCTCTACCTAAACTACCGAAAGGAAGAATCTCTCTCTTGTATATAGGATGGTCTTACATTTGCAAGCTAATTTAGCACAAGCTGCCATCAGCCTTATAGTGTAATTTGAACACCTGCAGCAAAAAGGAAGGTTCTGTCCCAAAGACACATTCATGACATGAGTGGAAGTGATCTGAAAGAGAGATTTACCATTTACTTCATAGCTTCATGGAAATTCTGTTAGTAGTTAGAATATGCTACATTGGAAAGAGAATATGAAAACTGGCAACGTTGTTCCCTAATGATTTGCATGTATTTTACAATAAACAAAACTGTCATCACCTGAAAAGTTTTGACAGCAAACGCTGGCCACTTTTCTCCTTAACCGGTAACCTTTTTTCAGTCTTATCATTAACCAACTCCAGTACTGACACACGGCAATCCTTCTTCTTTAGCAGCTTAATTTTCTCATTGTTTGTTAAATTACTACTCCCACTCGCATGTAACTGATGATGCGTCACCTTCTCTTCCACATTCATATGTTTTCTACCCATAACCTGGCACTTCTCATTCTGAATAGATCCGTGCTTTTTATCACTCACTTCCTGGCATTGGAAATGATGCTTTTTTCCCCCTAACATATTCCTCTTCGTATTTAGTTCTCCTTCAGGTAACTGATTAGTCTCAACTATACTTCGGAGCTTCTTGGCCATCTTCTGAGATTCATCTTTCAAAATGATCTCTTCCTTCTTGATCGATACCTCCTGCTCAGATGTGCATTTCATATTTACCAATTTCTGTTTCTTAACTCTCTCTTGCATTTGTTCAGAATTAGATGGTGATGGGATACGTTTTTTATCCTTCCCGGCCTCAATGAGATCAGAAAGTTTTGGATCACATTTCTCCTTGTCAATTCCAGCACTCAAAGTTTCCAAAATGATTTTGCCAAGAACAAATCTAGTCTCATGTAGATTCCCCTTTCCAAGCAGGAAGTAGTCAATCATAAACCCTTTTCTTCCCCTTTTGATAGATTCCACATCCTCCACTAGCACATCAAAAAGTTGATTGACATAATTTCCTACGTTCTTTGATACAAATACCTGAAGCAACATGCACAAGATTTTATTGAAACACACTAAACTCTAGATTACACATGATGGGAAGATATATTTCACTGTAAGGCGAACTATGGCATGATACATTTATTTTCACAAACTCACAATTCTAGTAGTAATATGGCAGGGTTCATTCAAGCAGCAATCTTTCATTTTGATAAATATCAGTTATTACTAGTAGGCGAAGTCCACGGACTATTGATAGGGAACAAATCAGGTTAAAACTATTTAGAAATATAATGAGAAGTGGTAATTTATTTAACTTGATCACGATAAGATCGGTGGCTTAGTCCCTTGTTTATCTGAGTAGGAATGGGATCAAACAGGATGCAACTCAAAATAAAGTTTACACAATCCATTTCCAAATGTTTCCATTGTCTCGCTAGCCATTTACATCACCATATAAACGAGTGGACTATCATAAATATTTTTCACAAGAACATATCTACTTATAGCTAGATGGCTAGACATCCATTTCTAAATGGTGCTATCTCTATCCTTTTCCCATTTTTTTTGTACATATTGTTCTCTATCAGTTCACCACCATTTTTGATACATCCAAATTTTGAATATACCATTAGTTCCTATAAATATCATAACTTCCCAATGTCCTAGTGGACACAAAAAAGATATTCCTTTGCATGGAAAGTTGTAGTTGCATTAATGTCATAACAGATTGCCTAACAGTGGACATTATATATGTGCAATTGATGTCAACTCGGCTCTAACAAACAGAAATGGAGTGCCAGGTCCATTAACCTGTACCTGTGTCATGGTAAGTCATTCTAAGATATAAATCAAGGAACTTAGACAATGCTATATGCATAAGTTCATTTGCAATTCCAAGTATTTGCCTATGAAAGTAAAAGTTAGCTGAAGCACACTGTTGTAAAATATTAAAAGCATACAGATCAAACCAGCTCAGCATCAGATTGGGTGTGTATGCACTTACCAAAGCAGAAGATTGGGAAACTGGGTATTGGCACATGCACTGGGTAAGAATATCTTTATCAACCAAAGAAGAAATAGAATATTGAACCAAAACTGCTAAATTACTGACTTCTTTAGCAAGTTCTTCATCTGATTTAAATTTAGAGAACCCAGAGATCTCAGGTGAAAATTTAACTTGCAATTTAGCATTTTCTCTTGCAAATTGAACACCTTCCTTCCACTTTCCATGATACAGTACAGAAGCAAAGACCCAGATAACAAAAGCATCATGCGGACGGGATATTAATGCTTGATGAAAAGCTAATAGTCCAACCCTATCCCATAGACAAAGCAAACACATCAGCAAAAACCTCTTGTGCATAGAACCTTGATTGCAAATATATATTAACATGTACATTCACTTTGGACAATATTCCTTCTCAAGCTATCAATTGAAGGAAAAAAAAGATCTGGAAAAAAAGGAAAAGAAAAGAAAATGTATATGTTGCATAATAATTGAACTAGTCATGAAGTCAGCATTAATCACCTACATGAGGTAACACAATAATCATTTTATAAATGCAGAGCGCATTTGAAAAAGAAAAAGAAAATGCCTGTAAAATATAAAGTTGTCCAAAGCCTTGAACTTATTTATCTACCAGACAAAACTTCTTACCTGGTAACTTTTCCAACAAATAGGATTTGATCTACAGAATGCCTAGGCAAGACAGAATCCTTAGCATAATAACCATTCATATTTAGGTCCAAGGAGTAATTCAGATTGTCAAAAAATTACCTGGTTTTAAGACTATCTATCTATAGGATGGAAGGATTCCCAATTGTTTAGAGGTAATATTAGAGGCCCGTCTAGCTTAGAAAATAAAATACAGTCATTGATAAGGGACATCCAAAGTCTCAATCAGAGCTGGAAACAAAATCCTATACTGCTCATAAATCCAACATATAACTAGGTAGAAGACAATATAGATGAGAGAAATTAGAGCAGAGACAAAAAGAGGAGAGACAAAACTCATTAGAGGGAAGAAGGAAAATAGAAATCATGGACAACATTTTATATTTTCCATTTCCAGTTTGCAATTTTCTTCTCCATTTTCCAATTTTGTGGTTTTCCATTTTCCAAGTTGGACTTGAAAAGTTGGGAAATGCTTGCGTTTGTCTAATTTTCTAAATTTACATTTTACATTTTCCATTTTCACTTTGTAAGATCATGTATTAGACATTTTTTTTTTGGTTAAACAATTATTATTGTATTGAAAATTAAACAAATTTAATATTCTAATTATTTAAAAAATACACATTTGTGTATGTGTATGTGTATGTGTGTGTGTGTGCACATACATACAAGCAGGGGTAAAACCAGCTTTCGAAAATTTGGGGGAAAAAATAAGAATGAAAAAGAAAAAAATAAATTTATTGATGCAACATAAAAATTAATTTTTTTAAGTATCATAATTATATATGGAAATATTGTTGATATTTTCCATTTCCAGTTTGCAATTTTCTTCTCCATTTTCCAATTTTGTGATTTTCCATTTTTCAAGCTGGACTTGAAAAGTTGGGAAATGCTTTCGTTTGTCTAATTTTCTAAATTTACATTTTACATTTTACATTTTCACTTTGTAAGATTATGTATTAGACTTTTTTTTTGTTAAACAATTATTATTGTATTGAAAATTAAACAAATTAAATATTCTAATTTTTTTAAAAAATACACATTTGTGTATGTGTATGTGCATATGCATACAAGCAAGGAGCGAAACTAGCTTTCAAAAATTGGGGGGCAAAAATAAGAATGAAAAAGAAAAAAATAAATTTATTGACGCAACATAAAAATTAATTTTTTTAAGTATCATAATTATATATGGAAATATTATTGACTTGTAAATATTTTTATATCTCCTAGCTTGGTTTTAGGAGTCATTTGTGTGATTATGTATTGTTTCTTCTTTTATAATCTTTCCTAATTTAGAATTTAATTAGCGTATAAAATTGATTATTGTACAAAAGTTAATTCACGGAATGAAATATAGAGTTTTACTCCCTATTCTCAACATGGTATCAGAGCAACCATCCCTATGGGCCTGATTTTTTATTTCGGTCGTCTTCTCTGGCGTACCTGGTCTTTCCAGTGAAGAGAAAACAAAGACAATACTCAAATTAGAGGGCCTATAGATGTGCGTTATCGTCATTGCCCTCATAGAACAGCTACCCATCCTCAATTAGTGACTGCTAGAAGAATTGTTGCCAGAGCACCCACACTCCACTTGATAGATCGATCGCCGGCGCATACAGACTTCTCCAACAATTTTTTTTTCCGTGGGACTTCGACCAATCTTACTCGCCTGAAGGTTGCGACTCCGACCAGGTGTGTAGTCTGCCGTTTTTTACCTTCCGATTTGAGGGTCTTCCCTTTCTGTTTTTCTGCCGATCTACCAGAGATTCTGGAGTTTTCATTTCTGGTTTTTTTATTTCCAAAACTGGTGAGAACAAGTTTTGAGATCTAATTTTGAGGTTAGATTCTCTGGTTTGGTTTGATTTTATTGCTGGGTAATTGGTTTGATTGGTTGGATGTTGATTTGCTCAAGTGTAAGTTGGGTTTAGTTACAGAAATTAATTTGCTTTTATAGTTTTAAGTCTAAAATAAGTTTTTATAATGGTTGATGATAAAATTAAAAATTGAGTGAGAATCCATCTCTTCAAATCAGTCCTGTAAAATTAGATGAAACCAATTATCTAGTGTGGTCTAGATCATATCTGTTGTTTATTCAAGCAAGGGGCCTACAAGAATATCTTAATAGTAAAAAATCAAAATTAGAAGCATCTCAGTCATCTGGCCAACAATGGGACTCAAAAAATTCGTTGGTCATATCATGCCTTATTAATTCTATGCAGTCTCAAATTGCAAAAGGTTATCTTTTCCTTGATTCTGTATCGAAAATTTGAAATTTTATAGCCCAAACGTATTCACAAGTGGGTAATGATGCCTAGATCTATGAGATACGCAATAAAGTTTAGGCAACCAAGTAAGGTGAGACGATTATTGCTCAATATTTTGCTAAGATGAGTAGTTTATGGCAGGAACTTGATTATTACCACAACTTTGAAACTGAATGTCCTGACGATGCAGTGAAATATTAAAAACTAGTAGAAAAAAAATCATATCTATGATTTCCTTGCAGGGTTGAACATGAAATTCAATCAAATTCGGGTTCAAGTTTTTAGTAGGGATCCCTTCCCATCTCTCAGACAAACTTACTCATATGTACAATAGGAAGAAAGTCGTCGGACTGCCATGGTACATACAATATCGGTAGAGAAAGCTAGGCTAATGGTGAATCATTAACAATCTAAACAGAATACTCCAGGATCATCAGATAAAGACCATTTATTATGTGACTATTGTGGTAAGCCTAGAGACACGAGAGAAAGCTGTTGGAAACTCAATGGATGCCCTACTCGAGGTCGTGGAGGAAGTCAATAGAACACTACCATACCCCAGGCACGTCAGGAGCAACAAAGTTCTAACATACCCCAAGTTCATCAAGCTGATGTTACTAGTTCATCCAATGGAACCTCTACAGTTGATGGACTCTCTAATGATGAAGTACAAATTCTCAGGTGTCTCTTATCAAAACTTGATTCTAGTCCTTCAGTTGCCTCTTCCAATTTTGTAAAATCAATTACTGCTTTTCTTGCCACACTTGATGATTCATGGGTTATAGATTCGAAAGCAAATAGACATATAAAAAGCTCTTCAAAATATTTTTTAACCTATTCACCTTGTTTTAACAAAAATACTATTCATACAAATGATGGCTCCTTAGCTTCTATTTCTGGAACAGGTTCTCTTAAGTGTGCTCCTACAATTAATTTAGCGTCTGCTCTCCATATTCCTTCTTTTCATGTTAATTTCTTATCTGTCAATGTTATTACAAATGCTCTTAAATGTAAAATTGAATTCCATCATACTCATTGCATTTTACAGGATCTCACCACAGGGAAGAAGATTGGATTTGGTATACTACATGATGGCTTATATATTCTTGAGGATGCTTCGGATCCCTTTATATCCAAAACTTTGTTAGTAAATTATAAAACTGTTGCTCATCAGGAAATATAACAGTGGCATATGAGATTAGGCCACCCTTCTTTTTTTGTAATTTAAAAATTTTATCTTAACTTATTTGAAAACTGCCAGCTTGATACTTTATTTTGTGATGCGTGTGAATTTTCCAAGTACACTAGACATTCTTATTCCTCTGGTAATAATAAAAGTTTAATTCCCTTTATGACTATTCACTAAGATGTTTGGAGTCCTACTTCTATTGTTTTCCTATTGGGTTATAGATGGTTTGTTACCTTTATTGATTGTAGCATTGGACTAACTTGGGTGTACTTAATGAAAGCTAAAGATGGAATATTCTCTTATTTTAAATCTTTTCATGCTATAATTATCACCCAATTTGATGCTAAAGTACAAATTTTATAATATGACAATGTTACAAAGTATATGAATAGTTTATTTCATATATATCTAGATTCTAAGGATATTATACATCAAACTAGCCGTGCCAACACTAATGCTTAAAATGAGGTTTCTTAGAGAAAAAATAGACATTTGTTAGAGATTGCCAGGTCTTTTATATTTTCTATAAATGTCCCTACGATTTATTGGGGTAATGCAATCCTTACTGCTACATACCATGTTAACAAAATGCCTCTTGTTAGAATTATAGGCTATAAATAGGGTGTAATTGCATATAATTAGGGATTGTGTCTCTCTTAATTTTCTTAATTAGCTTAGTTTATATGTATATAACCCTAATCATTCTGATGGAATAAACAAGCAAGTTAAAGGTTCAATCATCTTTTCTATATTTTCTTCTTTTACTCTCTATTTTTTCATGGTATCAGAGTCTAAACAGGTTTGATTTCTTCTTCTTTGTCTCCAATTTCAATTTTCTCCTTCACATAAACAGTGTCCCGATACCCAGATTTAGAAATAGTGTCTCGATTTCTGCCGATCTCTGCTTCTTCCCGGTATCTTGATTTCTGCCAATCTCTGCTTCTTTTGACTTCACAGCGAGAATCGCCATCTTCCAGTGACCATAGAACCAGAAGATTGTCGCGGGAATCCTTGCCGACAACGTCCACGAGCCACCAACGACAGTTACCCTCCGATACACACTCCGGCACGTCAAATAGCTTCCGGTGGTCTCTGGCTCTCGGATTTCCACTTACCGGCGTCGACCAGTTATGGGGAGAACAACCCAGTGCTCAGATTCTCAAGCTGCAGACGATTTTCGGTTTGATTAGTCAATTTTTCGGTATGACCAATGATTTTCGGTCTGACCAATGGTTTTTTGATTTTATTTGGTGGTTTTTAGGCTGCAAAGTGGTCTGATCAGTTGGTTTGCAGTTTGGCTAGTGGTTTTTTGGTCTGACCAGTGATTTTTTGGTTTGACCATTCGATTTTTGGTCTGCCCAATGGTTTTCCAGTTTTATTTGGTGATTTTCAAGCTGTTAAGTGGTTTTCTAATCCTTTTGTACTAATGGCCGCTCCTGGAGAATCTTCAAACCCATGTGCTAAACCTCTTTTCTCTTTTATTATTAATTTCCCAAATATTATTATTGTAAAATTGTAAGGCAGTAGCAATTATGTGTCATGGTCCACATCAGTAGAACTCTGGTTTATGGATCAAGGATATGATCACCACCTTGCTAAGAATACTAGTGATATAGATTCAAAAGACAAAGCCACTTGGACTAAAATTGCTGCACAGTTGTGTAGTTTATTATGGCATTCCCTTGACCCAAAACTGCTTATCTTATTCCAATATTGTAAAACCTGTTGCAAAGTCTAGACTAAAGCCTGTACGTTGTATGCTAATAATATACAACAAATATATAAAATTGTGTCCAATTTAATTCACCTCCAGCAAAATCACCAAGACATGACTAATTATCTAGGGCAGATAGAAACCTTAAAGGACGAATTTGACTCAATCATGCCCATATTTGATAATGTTACTGAACAGGAAAAACAAATTAATAAATTCTTTATGATCTTGGCTTTAATTGGATTACGATAAGATCTTGGACTTGTACGAGATCAAATTTTGACAAATTCAACCATTCCTACTTTGGAAGATGTATGTGCATGTTTATTACGTATCTCTGTTTCTAACACTAATGAAGTTGAGTCATCTGTGTTAGCTGTACAAAATCAATAGGGTAATGGTGGTAACAGGAAATGGAAAAGCAAAAATTCAAAGTCACATTGTATTATTGTGACAAAGGTGGCTATACCCGAGACACTTGTTGGTCATTACATGGTTGACCACCACAACATCACTCCATCAATACAGGGAGAAATGTTACTCATAATCAGTTCACAAGCCGCAACGTTGCTCATCTAGTCCAGACTAGTGGAGATGGACTCCTTCCATTATCTAATAAAACACCCAGTTCCATTACATTGACTGGATCTTATTACAGTGAGTATTTACAATTCCAAGCCGCCAAACAACAAGCTCAACATTCATTTCATCCTGGCACTTCAACTGTCTGTTTAACCAAAGCGGCACATGATAATTCTTGGGTACTCGACTCTGGTGCTTCTAATTACATCTCTGGTAATAAAAAAACTTTTCTCTCACCTTTCCTCTCCTCCAAATATTTCTACTGTCACCTTAGGTGATGGCTCTCAAACTATGATTAAAGGAATTGGAGAAGCTCAACCTCTACCTTCAATTCCTTTAACCACGATTTAATTTACCTCACAAGGGCTTTATAATTTGATTTCTATTAGCAAATTGACAAAACATTTAAATTGCATTGTGTTCTTCTTGGCTAACTTTATTTTTGTGCAGGACCGACGTACGGAAAAGATGATTGGAGTAGGATACGAGTCACAAGGACTATATTACCTCTTTACACCTAAATCAACAGTTGCTTTTACCTCTGATGCTTCCGCTGAACTCCTTCATAGTCAACTTGGTCATCCAAATCTAGCTAAAATTAAACAATTAGTTCCTCTTTTTTCAACTTTATCTTCTTTTGAACATGAGTCATGTCAATTAGGTAAACAAACTCGTGTTTCTTTTCCTAATCGTGTCAATAATCGGGCCACATCTATATTTGATATTGTTCACTCCTACATATGGGGTCCTAGTCGTGTTAGTTTTGTTTTAGGTTTTCATTACTTTGTCGTTTTTATTGATGATTATTCTCGATATACTTGGTTATATTTAATAAAAAATAGTACTGAAGTTCTTTCTATTTTTCAAAATTTTTATGCTGAAATTTGCAATCAGTTTGGCATTTCTATTAAAACATTACGTAGTGATAATGTCAATGAATATTTTTCTCTCTTTTTCTCAGTTTCTATCTTAGGGCATCACTCATCAATCATCTTGTGCTCATACTCCTCAACAAAATGGAGTGGCCAAAAGAAAAAATCGGCATCTTATTGAAATAGCCCGCACTTTATTCATTCATTGTAATGTTCCACTTCGTTTTTGCGCGGGAACGCTATTTTTACGACATATTATTTGATTAATCAGATGCCTTCTTCCATCTTACAACACAAAAGTCCTCATTCAATCTTATTTCCAACTCAGGACATGCATAGTCTTCTTCTTCAGGTATTTGGTTGTATGTGTTTTGTTCACAATCTCTCTCCAGGCAAAGATAAATTTCAACCCAAATCAATTAAATGTGTCTTCTTAGAATATTCTCGTCTCTAAAAAAATTACAAATGTTATGACCCAAACACTTACAAGTTTATTATTTCAGCAGATGTCACCTTTTTGAGACATCTCCATATTTCTCTAACAATCATGTCAACCAAAATTCCCTTCCTGAAACCCTACCTGCTCCTCTTCTTGCTATTCCAGATACAACTTCCTCTCGACCTCTACAGGTCTACTCACGTCGTCCTCATCCTCCAGTTGTTATTTTTGATGATGCAGGTATACTATCAAACGACTCCTCTCTTAGTGACTCCTCTTCTACTCCTCCATCACCTCCTACACCAGTCATGCCATCAACAGAGGCACCAATGCCTCCCATTGCTCTTAGCAAAGGTAACCGTTCTACCCGCAATCCTCATCCCATATATAACTTTCCAAGTTATCATCGTCTATCTCCTTCCTATTATTATACATTTGTCTCCAATTTATTTGATGTTTCTATACCAAAGAATGTTAATGAAGCATTATCTCATCCTGGATGGCATGTTGCTATGGTTGATGAAATGACTGCTCTTCATGATAATGGTACTTGGGAATTGGTTCCATTGCCATCAGACAAAACTGTTGTTGGTTGTCGTTGGGTGTATACTGTCAAAATTGGACCAGCTATGACCTTGGCTACATGTGAACTTATATGGCTAAAACAACTTCTCCAAGAGTTGAAATGTAGAGAAATCCAACAAATGAAGTTAATTTGTGACAACCAAGTTGCTCTTCATATTACTTCTAATCCAGTATTTCATGAAAGGACAAAGCATATAGAAATGGATTATCACTTCATTAGACAGAAGATTAAGTTAGGATGTATTGCTATTTTTTTTCTTAATTCAAATGATCAGTTAGCATATATCCTAACTAAATCCCTTAGAGATTCTCGGATTGAATATCTTTGTAACAAGCTAGGAGCTTACAACATGTATGCTCTAGTTTGAGGGGGAGTGTTAGAATTATAGGCTGTAAATAGGATGTAATTGCATATAATTAGGGATTGTGTCTCTTTGTTTCCTTAATTAGCTTATTTTATGTGTATATAACCCTAATCATTCTGACGGAATAAACAAGCAAGTTAAAGCTTCAATCATCTTTTCTATATTTTCTTCTTCTACTCTCTATTTTCTCACCTCTTAAGAGTCTCAACTTCAAATGCTCTTTAGAAGTCTTAAAAGGGAGTAATTCATATACTGTTTCACCTAAAGTATTTGGTTATGTGTGTTTTGTACATTACAAAACTGGCAGTAAGTTGGATGCTTGAGTTATGAAGTGTATATTTGTAGGATATCCTAACACTAAAAAAGGTTATAAGTATTATCACCCTCATTCTAGAAAGTATTTTGAAAGTATGGATGTTACCTTTAGGAAATCTGAACAGTATTTTCCTTCACCCCACGCTCTTCTTCAGAGGGAGTATAAGGAGGAAGAGGAAGCACTAGTACATACTCCTTTACAGATTATGAGCCTCGAACAGGATTCTGAAAAAAAAAAGAACAGAAGACTGGATAGACTGAATTTAAAAACATACAATCGTAAGGTCAAGAATAATGCCATCACAATTGTTGTACCAGATCCGACGTCAACTCTGTAATAAGTTTTTGAAAACACATGTGGTGAGTCTTCTTTAACTCCTTATTCTGATTCTGGAAATCCTAATATTGAGCCTATAACTAATGATATTGATGTTCCTATAGCTATCCGAAAAGGAGTAAGAGCATGTACTAAACATCCCATTTCCAAATTTGTTTTTTATGACTCCTTGTCTCCCTCCTTTAGAGCATTTGTATCGTCTATGTCTTCTGTTTCTATTACACAGGATTGGCAGGAAGCAGTTCATGACAAACAATAAAAGGATACAATGATGGAAGAGATGAAAGCCTTGGTAAAAAACAAAACCTGGGAGCTTGTAACTTCTCCATCGGAAAAGAAACTAGTTGGATGTAAATGAGTGTTCACAGTAAAACATAGAGCAGATGGATCGATTGAGAGGTATAAAGCCAGATTGGTCGCAAAAGGCTTTACTTAGACGTATAGAGTAGACTACCAAGAAACTTTTTCGCTTGTTGTGAAAATGAATACCATCAGAGTCTTGTTGTCATGTGCAGCTAACCTTGATTGGGATCTACACCAGTTTGATGTTAAAAATGTTTTTCTGCATGGAGAATTAGAGGAAGAGGTATATATGAAAGTACCTCTAGGGTTTTATAATGAGAAGACAAAAGGGAATGTCTGCAAATTGAAGAAAGCATTATAAGGATTAAAACAATCACCAGGGGCATGGTTTGATAGATTGAGTAAGTTTTCCAAAGTTCAGTTATAAATTTGAAAACAAGGAAAATTCACTTCCCATTTTCTATTGGGAAAATTATTAAAACTAAAATCAAACTCCCTCTTATAGTTTTTGTAGAATAATTTTCTAAAAGAAGGCATTATTTTCAACAACTAAACAATGCCAAAAGCTATGAATATCAATCTATTTCAATTCACCATCAACTCCACTTAATAGCATACTAGTTCCCTTCTACAGGCACCAAACAAATACAAAATACGTGAAAAATAGAAATAAAACCTCAATAATGAAAATCTCCTATATCAAATATCCTAATAAACATAAAATATTTTTCCCTTAAATAATTTATAATCCCAAAATATGAAAAATATAAATATTATAAAATTAGATGTTAATCCTTAATAACGTTGACCCATAAAGTGGACAAGCACTGCTCATTTCAAGGATTATCCAAAATAATAGCTAAATGGAAGCAAATCAAATAGCTCATCAACAATGAAGGACTATAAAAACAGCAATGGCAACCAAATTTCCAATTACAATATGTGCAAAGTTCAGAGCATTGACAACCAAGAAAGCACCGACACGTTAAATAGAAGGGAGAGTCGGTATCTAATTCGTTTCCACAATGACATGCGTCCGACACGCGGTCAATAATTTCTACACGCGAATTTGACTGCGTCGGATACGGTCAAATGTCAATTTTGTAAATAAGTATTAAATGACAATTTTGTATCCACCTTTGCCTGTTGCCAATTTCTTAAAAACTCTAACATCCCTAACTCAGCTCACAAAAAAGCTCCCAGACATTGATCTTCACCTGCGCTTCGCATTCCAGGTTAGTCCTTTTTTTTTAGTTTCTTGTTCTCTTCTTCTTGTTTCTAATATCTTCTTTCTCTTCTTCTTTCTTCTTTCTTCTAATTTCTACTTTCTTCTAATTTCTACTTTCTTCTTGCTTATAATTTCTTCTTTGTAAGTTTTGTTCTTATTTTTTGCGGGTTTGTTCAGGCTTATCCAATGGGTTCTGTTCTTTTTTTTTTTTTTTAATTTTATTGCAACATCAGCAAAAGGGAGAAATCTAGAGGAGATTTATTCTTTCATTTTTCCATTTTTGACTTTGATAATTAAAAATACTTGTTGCTAAATTGATAGATATAGTTTGTTTTATTTGATTTTTTTGTTAAATTAATGAATATGAATGATAATATATAATGTCTATATTAAAAATATTATTTAATATTTAAACGTGTCCCAACGTGTCAAAATCTAAATTTTTTTAGAATTTACATATTGGAATATCGTATCATGTCGTGTTGCGTGTCAGGGTGTTGGTGTCGGTGTCGGTGCTTCATAGCTGACAACTACTAAATTGTGATGAAACAATAAACTAGCAGCAAGCTTTTCATTTTGGCTTTCTCATTTCTCTGACAGTATACAACTGAATTTTCTTAAAGGCCGGTATTTCAAGAGTTTGGTTTTAGAACTCGAATTTGATCAAATTTTATTTTGATAACACTTGATCTAGAGCAAAATATAAGGAGAAGAAAAATGAAAAGGAAATGCAAAGGCAATAAGAACATGAAATAGGACACATCAACAGAGATTGAACAGGCAAGATTAGACCAAAATTATAAGATGCATAAGGATCATATTAATCAACTTGCAATTCAACTCATCATGGACTGTGCTAAAAATAATATGGGTGCCCACTACCAACTGCCAAGCCAGCTAAAAGAATAACTCCCAACCACCAAGCCAACTAAGAGAATAAATAAATGAAATCCTAGCATCACCTTATCCCAACCAATTTGCTAAGTAATACTACATATCCTAAGCAGTAAATTCCTAACATTCAAATAAACTCAAATAATCAAATACTAAATCTTTGGTTATATCCTTCACCAATGTCCCCTTACTGTCATCCGAAAATTACTCAGGGAATCCTCTGCAAAGTCCAATTTAATCACCCACCCTATGAGTTAAAAATGGCGGTCGCTACCACACATCACCATGCTCTTTTAGAGGTTGATCTTGGTAGCAAATCTTTTACTGTATATTGCTGGGGATAACGATTTTGGGAGTCAAATTATTTGGGTAGGTGTTTAGATATGTATCTTGGGGAAGAAATTTAATGTCCTTTTAATTGACTTAATAACAAGGAAAACACTTTGTGAATATATATATATATATGTCAAAAAAACTCTAAGATGGTTTTCAAAAGAAAAAAATGCCAAGCTTCTTCAAAGTCAATAAATTTCAAGAAAGTCACATCAGTGATACAATATTGCATTTATGGCAGTTCCATTAGAAGTGGCAGCCATGATAGCAATGACGATATCAACATATTATTAAATTTTAGAACTGAACATTAACAGTGACAAATATCTCACCATAGAGTGCAATCACAGGGTCGATCACAACCAACCAATTTATCCAAATTGAAGAACAATTTCTGTCAAGAAGAGCAAGAGAGAGATTATTCATAATTCATAATTTCAAAGTAACACAGTTACAGATTTGGTGCTGATTGAAAGGAACTACACTTGGGAGTAAACAACAATTATGAAGAAGAGGAAGACAAGAAACTTCAAATTTAATGACTCAAGTTTAGAATTATGGTCCAGATTTAATATGGGTTTTATTGAACAAATTATAGAGTATTTAAAATTTAATTTATGCGTCTAGTTATTTGTTGGTATATTATTTCAAATAAGAGTAATTTTGTAATTTTCAGTTTTGCTAAAAAATCTTTTCCTATTTCTTTAGGAGTCTTTATTTTTAATTTTAATCTTATTTTGAGTCATTGTTGGTTTAGGAAGAATTTATTTCTTTTTAATTTATTTTAGGAGTCCAAATCCTTATAGGATGTTGACTAATTTTGAAGTCTTTTTCTTAAAGGTTTAGAAGTTATTCGAGTCTATAAATACCTAGCATAATAATGCTTTTAAGCAATCATTATTATTAAATAAAAAAAAAAGCAATTATGCTATTTCGAGTTGTGTGATGCAATTTAACTGCAGGTGTGATGCCATGGGATATTCGATTTGATGTCCAAGAAAATTTAAGTGTAAAGCTTATTCAAGTTACTGTTCATTCATTTACTATTCACAGCTCCAAAGCAGCCCATAACTCTCTATTATTGCTTAATTTTGCTTTGCAAACCTATCATTTTGTAAACCCTAACCTTTCGCCTGTAGTTTCTACCCATCATAGTGTTCATATAAACCTAAATTCACACCTTTATAACCTACCCCAACCCACAATTCCCTGTTATTGCTTAATTTCATTCCTTAAACTCCATTCTGTGCAAACCCTAATCTCCCATCTATAATTTTTACTCATCCTAACCTCCATATAAATCTAAATTCATCTCTTTATAACCAACCCTCAAATCCGTCCTGCATCAAACAAACTGTGTAGGAATGCAAAAAAATAAATAAATAAAGAAGATGCTAGATACTACTGTTGTGAAAATTGTTTTTGCAGAAAGGGGCTGTCTTTAGTCAAATAACTGCCATTTTCTGTTCCACACTTGGCAAGGGTTTCACAAACTCAAGTGGAATATATGTGGACTCCCTCCTATCAATAGTTGTTAGAGGTAGCATTTTTTTGCCCGACCCGACCCGAAAAATTTGATGGTCAACCCAATCAAGTCATAGTTAACTGAATGGGTTAAGTCATTTTTGACCCGAATGGGTGAAACCCAATTCGACCCAAAATTGAAATGAACGTGTAAAAAAAAGAGTTAATATCAAATTTATTGTTATATAAAATTGAATCAAATTTTTAATAACATATATATATTTATTGTCAAATTTATTATTTAATATCAATTTTTTTACATAATTAATGCATGTATTTTTAATATAAAAAGAAAATTAATTATTATTAATTTATTCTTTAACAATAAAAATTAATAATTATTTATAAAATATCGAATTTATCTTATTTTGATTAATATAATTATACGTATTATACTTTTAAAATTTATTTAACTGCTTTTAGTTTATAATATTATCATCTTTAAATTTAAAATTTTGATAAAAATTTTAAATTACTTACTGAAATAAAAAAAATATATATAGATATTGATATTGCAAGAGAACTCAGTTGCCACCTCTAGTGGTTGTTATGCTGACAAAGAAAAATGACTGTCTGAAAGGCAAGTTGTCACTTCAGTCCTACAAGAGAACCATAGCTGTATGGTTGTCCCATATCAACAAATTCAAGCGCAAACCAGGCAGTCTTGGATTAAGCATTTGAAACGAGAGATTTGGACGTGTTTAATAAATTACTTGCTTGAATAAAAGTAAGGCCAATCTTGAATAAATTACATTCATAATAAGTAAATTCATGAATGTGATTAAGAACTTATTTTAGATGGATTTAGAATTACAGCTTTTATAGGTATTTCAAATTGGCCTCAATCATCCACATTCATGAACCTAACCTAGATTTGTAATTCTAATCAATCAAAGAAACCTACGTATCATCAAGTTCAAATCTCAAAATTTCAAATCCCTTCATTGGTTCATCCAAATGAGATGTAAATTCTTCAAATTCCAAATCATTTTGAATTTCATTTTAAGCATATGAAATCACATTCAAAATATATGATGTTCATGAATATTAATGTTTTAGACTTGTGCTTTTTCTACAACAACATCCTTTATCCAACTTAAATTATTACCTTGGTTACTCTCCCTTAAGTATTTCCAGTACTTACCAACAGTAATGTGTTGAGCCTAATCATATCCTAAAATTTAATTCAGTCCCTCCATTCAAACACAAGATAAGTAAGTTCCCTTCATTCCAAAAATTCTCAAACTTTTAAGCAGACGTTCCCATTTAAAAAAGTGGTGTCCACTATATTAATATTTTAGACTGCAACTATATCTCAAACACCTGTTCCAGAATAAAACTAACGTGTTTTTCTTCAACAAATTTTTTTTCTCCAACTTAAACTATCTTCTTCGATACTCCCTTAATTATTTCCAATATTTCCTAAAATATTGCATAAACTGTGATCAATTCCTAAAATTTGATTTTCATGAAATCTCATTTACAGTCAACAGGTCACACAAAGGGCATAAAGTTACAAACAGTTCAGGGCTTTTTCTGTAAGTCAAAAGCTTACCATCAGCATTATAGGACTCTGAGATCTTTCAGCAGCCTGTTGATTAAGGTATGCTGCCTGCAATCAGGATTTTGCAGTCAAATATAAACTAAACCAACAGCTATAACACAGATATATATATATAGTTGGACATTGAAAATACAAACATGAAATGGAAGAAATAGATCAAGTAGTTTGAATCTCCGAAGCAAACAAATAGTAGTCTCAGCAGCTCCATAAGATAGCATGTAGTTCAATTCCATCATCATCCTGCCCTGAATAAGCACAAAATGACATTCTGGTGAGAATGTGATGAAGTTAGTAAATTCAAATTAAACAACTAAATGAATACACACAGGATTTCCTAAAGTATAGCTATGTGGAGAACAGACACTAAAGACTAGACAAGGAATAAAGAAAACATATCCCTTTTATGGAGGCCAGATACCATATAGAATCTCAAAACAATAAAATTTCAGGCAGCAGGTTATCCTTTTACTTAAACCTTACTGTACCTTGTCCAAATTCTTGACAGAAGATGAAAGTTTGCTAATTGCAATTTCAATGTCCTTTGACATTGACAAGCCCAAACGTCCTGCAATTCTCAATCCCCGCAAGATTCTTGCTGAATGACAGAATTTGCAATGCAAGTCCAGTTAGGTTGAACTGATAACTTATTCACCACTGTATCCTAATTCGCAAGGTCCTAAAAGAACCGGAATATAAATGTGGAAGCACCTACCACAATCCTCTTGGAACGACAAGTGAGCAGGGATTAGGGTCCGCAGCTGTGACAACATCACAAATTAAAATGGAGGACTAAAAAGCACTTCGCATAGTGGTTGAACTGGAAGCAGATTTTGCTGGCAAAGTAAAAGGGGAAATTTACCTTTAAGGACCTTAAATCTTCCGTGCCATTAGTATAATCATAGATTTTATCCGTTAAAGGGTCAAAGAATAAACTGCTTCCAAAATTTGAGAAATTCCAAGTTAGATGATGTCAAAACAAACTTACTATTTAGATCCTAAATATGTAGTACTTCAGAATGTAGTCAACATAGCATATGTCTTCACCATCTTGCTACATGAATGGTAAAAATAATTGTCCCTGAAGAAATAAAAAGAATAAGAAATTATGCCTGTTAATTGTGAAGTCACGATGCATACTATTTCGCCAGCGGATGAAGTCTTTTTTGTCACAGCCGATTGGCATTTGAGATAAAAGAACTTTTTCTTTTTCTTCAGCATGTGCTGCCACTGTCTCAAAACTGGACACCTATCACCCAAAAAAATTAAAAGTAGAACATGCCAAATCTAATATCATATGTTAAAAATGTTTGTATACCAGTCATCATAAGTCAAAGAAAGGAATAAGCATAAAGAGTAATTTTAAACCTCAACTACTGATCTTCCGACGTGCACCCTGCATATAGGAAAACGTTTTCCAACAATCTCACAGCGATTGAATTGCTTCTTAACCTGTAATTAGATGTTACAAACCAACAAAAGTTTTGTGAACTCAAACACACATGAACTCGTTACTAATAAAATCCACCAACATAAAATAAAATAAAATAATAGACAATAAAAGCAAAACAAAAACAGCAGCAGAAGACCTGTTTAAGTTTAGCTGTGGTGATCACATCAAAATCTTTAGGTATTCTATTTAGAAGTAAATCTCTAACACATCCACCAACTAAGTAGGCTTCAAATCCTGCAATTCATAGGAAAAGTAAACCATCTGATCAGAAATGAAGTATGCATTTTTTGAACATGCAGATAAAGCAACGCAACAAAAAAATGACCAGGATCAAATTAAAACCAGCTTCATTGAACTGATTTGCACACAATAAGGGCTATAATGCTCACTTCAGCTTTGAAAAAGTATAGCTTGAAGAAAACAAGGGTTACCCATGTAAGTGGATGAAATTTTTTATAGTTTCCAACCACTGAAACAAAAAAAATTGTACCTTTACCACGCAAATTTTTCAAAACAATCCATGGAGAAGGTGGAATCATTGAACGGGTCACACCAACATGCTTTGCGTTTATCTTCTTCCATTTCGAGAGGTCAATAGTGGAGTGTGCTTCACTCATTAAAATTAAAGTTTCAAATAATTGTACACAAAAATTTTATGAACTATTTAAAAATGTATCAAAATTTGAGAATTTTACTCACTTTGTTGAGCCACATAATCACAGAATTTCATTCCAAGGGATACTTGAGCTTGTTCAGTTAAAGTGTGGTTGAGTCTCTGTCCACGAAATTCCAAAAACCAATCATTTAAACACCAATCTTACAAAGTGTTCGACGAATTGCCACAACCAAATAATTGCAAAAGAAGAGGAAAATCAGACAAATAAAGACCTGTAAGGTGGACAAGGATTTGAGACGAGATAACAAGCCACTTTTGCCTCTGAGGAACATAGCCATTAAAATGTAAAAACCATGGCGCCGCTATAATTTCTATTATTCTGGTGATATCGATAGGGACTAGGGAGGGTAATCACTGGAACGCAGTTGCTCTGCTCAAGTTAGTTCGCTCATTGACCATCGTCATAATAGCATGGGCCGTAGATGGTGCAATTCTGATGCCCAAGTCATATTTTTAGGCTTTGGTGGAGTTAATGGACAGAAATTTTGTGTTGGGAAATCTAATTCTTAAAATAAAATTTATTTTCATTTAGCATTGAGATTTTGATTTTTTTTTTTTGGTTGATTTGGGTATAGCTTTATTCAAAATTACAATTAATAATAAATTTATATTCCATTTATTTTTTTCAATATTTTTTTAAATATCATTTCAATATTGTTAAGCAAAATTTATTAATATATAATTTTATAATAATATCACTTTACTGTAAAATTAAACTTAATTATTTATAATTTATTTGAAATAAATGAATTCCACATTTTTAAAAAATTTCATGTTCAGAACACATTATTAAAAAAATAAAATTTTATGCTTTTAAGTAATTTTATCCAAAACTTGTAATTTTTACTTTAATTTACAATTTTGATTGCAACTATATCCAAGTAAAAAAAAATTATCAATTAAAAAATATTATATTCATAAATAAAATAAAATAATTATATTAATTTTTTCCCTTCCAAAGAGAAATCATTAGTTTATTTTCTTCTTGTCATTTCTTTCTCTATTTCTCCCTCTCAATTTAAATCCAACTATTTCCCATATATATAAAAAAGATAAAGGAAAGGTGAAAATATAAAAAATAAAAATAAAAATCTTATTTTTTTAGTAATAAAATATAATATTATTTTAATTAATATCTCCTGCTTGAACTTTTTCTAATTAAATTTCAAAATTAAGGCAATATTAATAACATTAAAGATTTTAGATAAAAATAATTTTATTTTTAAAATTAAAAATACACAATTTTATATACACGATAAAATATATATTCACCTCGATAATCGATTCTTATCCTCCTTTAATGTTATAGAGAATGTTTGGATAGAAAATTAAACGCTATAAGCTGTGTTTTAGGAGGAAGTTAAGAAGTTTTGTGATTTTTGAAATATTTGGGTAAAAAAAGAAAATTAGATTATTTTTAATATTTAACGCAAATTTTAAAAGTTAAGGGGATGAGTTTTATGATTAACGTTCGTTTTTAATAAAACTGATTATTTTAACAAAACGCTAATTTTTATCCAAACACCCCCATAAAAAAAAAATAATGAATTGTATTAAAAATTTAATAAGTTTTTGGGCCTTTGGGTTGGGCCAAAAATATGGACTTTAAGCTAATGTTTGTTTTCATGCATTTATTTACTTCTTTTCTTTGCATAAGAATAAGAAGAATATTCATGGAATCATCTAACCTTACAAAATCTAATTATTCTTTGTCCAATCTCTTCTTCCATTGCTTTTGCCTTTCACATATTCCTACAAATACAACATTGATACTTAAAGCGCAAAAGTCATGAAAATATATCATATATTCAAAGTGTTAAAAAAAAAAAAGAAATTGCATAAATCATTATACATATAAGAATACCATTAATACTTTGTAACAACCCAATATGTGATGTGGGACGTGATTTGTCCCACATCCACAATAAATAAAAAATTAATAGGATTTATATAATTTAATTAGTTATTATTTAAATTATATTTTTTTAGAAAATGAGATTTTATTTATAAATTAATTTTGTTTTAATTAACTATCATTTAAATTATATTTTTTAAAAATAAATTATATTTAAAATTTATTTTTAAATATATTTTTATATTTATAATTCATTTGTTATAAATTAGCTTTTAAAAACAAATCAAACCAAACCATTAAAACAAATAAGCGAAAACTCCAATGGAAAAAAACCAAAAAAATCCAAGACGCGTAACCTAAGAGCGTGAAACAACCTCAAAATGTCCAACGAATCAAACCTTATAATTCTAATCTACGTATCTTTCTCAAAACAACACTCCGTCGTATAAGCAGCGCGTGTAAAAAATCACATCTAAAGCTCGTGAATTTCTCCAAGTTCTTAAAATGCCCAAACAAACACACGGCTTATACCTTACTCGCCCTTATAAAAATATATTTTTATTTACTTATTTTTCTCTTTAATTTTAACCTTCTTTTATTAATTTCTTAATTTTTATTTTATTTTTTCACCTTCGCGACTCTCTCTCTCTCTCTCTCTCTCTTTCTTTGCTACTTTCTCTATATTGGGATTTCTTTGCGATTGCCTCAATCTAGGGTTAGGGTTTGGCTGTCGTTTTTTTGGTTTTATTTGGAGATATAGCTAAACAGCAGGCGATGGGAGGAGGCAATGGAGCTGCAGAAGAGGTTGGCAGCGATTCGACCACCGCTAGTGGTGGTGATGAGGAAGTCACCGTCAACGTCAGATGTTCTAATGGATCGAAATTCTCCGTTGGGATAAGTTTATCTTCAGCGGTTGAGGCGTTTAAGGCTGTGCTGACTGAGAAGTGCGATGTGCCGGCCGATCAACAACGGTTGATTTATAAGGGTCGGATCTTGAAGGACGATCAAACCCTGAAAAGCTATGGTATATCCAAATCGATATTTTATTTTATTTATTCTTATTTTATTTTGTTCGACTTTGCTTTTATTTTGTGGTGAATTATTTATGGAGATAAAAGGATTGGATTTTTGGCTAAATTACGGTGATCTGCAATATCTTATGTTATTGAAAATCATTAGTGATCTAATTTTGATCATATTTTATTATTGTTATTGCTGTATAATGAATTACAAGGGCATCTCATCGTGGAAATTCAAGAAATAGGGCGCTTAATTTGAATTTTGAGGGGTTAAAAACATATGGAAAATTAATACCCATTAAAGGCTTGCTTGCTCATTGAAGTCGATAAATTCAGATTCCCTGGACCAGAAAACATGTGTAGGGCAAGACCCAGTAGAATAGTTGGTTATTACCAAATGAGTTGCAAAAGAAATTGATTGTTATGAAATGCTATAGCTAACTAGAAGCAATCGAATTAGCCATCTTAATCAATAGAACCCAAAATCTTAATCAATAGAAACCCTCTTAATTCTAATGATGTGATGTGCCAATGTCAAGTGACCTTCCACCATCACCAAGTCAGTAGTGTAGCATTGTTCCCCGGACTACATTGCCACTATCACTAAGTTGTATTTGTTGTTACTTGTAGTATTGAATTATTGTGAACTTGAATTTGTTGCTACTTGGTGTTTAGAATTAATGTGAACTTGAAGAAGCTGTACTTGACTTACAGTAATACTTGCTTTTAGCAGAAAGAAAATTTGAGTTATGTTTCCAACTTGGGCTTAATAATATAATACTATTTATTTGAATTCTTTCATCATCCTTATGTCATGCATCCTCTCTCTGCATCCTTTCACATATACTTGCTAGTAACAATTACATCATGCCTATGTATCTTTTATGGTAACCACGTGTCTGTTTGTCTCCATATTATTGGAGAGAACTTATGTTTCAATTTGGGAATTTTGTTTATTGTTGAGTGAATATAGAAAGAAGGTAGAGGATGGTCTGATTCCCTACATTGAGTCTTATTTGAGTTTTGATTTTTAGGGTGGAGATCATAATTAATTATGTATCCTTCATTTTTTCTAGTAAGATGTGAAACAAGGATGTAACGTTGTCTGATTCCCCTATTCATCACTTCTGACTGTTCTCTCTACACATATAAGCTGGGCTGGCTTCTTTGGTTTCATTCTTAGTTGTCTACTTCAAAGTTATGCAACTGTCATAGCCAAACTCGTTTTTTTTTTGTATATTACTGTAATCATATATTCTAGTATGCTAGTTTAATTTATGAGTTCATACAGGAACTTTTTGTCAACATGCTCATTCATTAGCTTAGCATTGTAACTTCCATTACATGTGGAAGCTTCTACAATAAAGTTATAATAGGCAATTGCCAATTTATTCTGTTTTCAATGCTTTATTTCATTTGATGTGATTATTTTTCCATTATTATTGGTAGGCTTGGAGGCAGATCACACTGTCCACTTGGTCCGTGGTTCTGCACCGGCTGCAGCAGCAGCAGCTAATACAGCTCCTGCTAGCAATACTGGAGGTTCAAACACTACTGCAACTAATACACGGGCTGTTGGTTCAAATGAAGGTGGAGCACTTGGAGGATCTGGTTTTGGAGCTTCACTATTTCCAGGACTTGGTTTAAATGGTTTGGGTGGCAGTGGCGGACCTGGTGCTTTGTTTGGAGCTGGGCTTCCAGAGTTTGAACAGGTGCAACAACAATTGACTCGGAATCCTAACATTATGAGAGAAATAATGAATATGCCTGTTGTTCAGAATCTAATGAATAACCCTGAGATCATGCGGAACTTGATCATGAACAATCCTCAA